>JAWWLV010000040.1:7352675-7376205 GCA_035041135.1 Platyrinchus mystaceus
CCTGGGCTAGTGGAAGGTGTCCCTGCCCATGGCAGGGGGTGGAATGAGATGAGCTTTAAGGTCCCTTCCAACCCAAATCATTCTGTGATTCTATGATTTACACAATTTCTCTGTGCCTTGAAATGGTCACAGTCATCACTCTTAAAAAAAAAACAAAAAAACCCAAAAACAAACCAGCACCAAAATCCCTTTAAGATCTATTGCCTTTCTTTAAAAAGCAATGAATAATTATCAAACCATTGCAGGATTGGTCCTTCAGTTGCTATATTTTTCCTTAATTCCAGCATAATTTTGCTCTGACTGTCTCCCAGAAGACGAACGCTTGACTTTTCTGCTGTGCCCTTTCAGATGTGTTACAGACTGTGATCTTGTCTGGGCTCTTAATGGCTTTGTCAAGAGATCATTTCTGCTCAAACTTTGTTAGCCTTAATAAAGATTAAATAAAGCCATAAATACTTTTGTGGTTTCCTTTCTGCTGGGTTGTGATTTAACTAACAAATTAAATTAATTTGGAAACGAATAATTATTTGGTTAGAAGTCGATGGAAGGAAGTTTAGTTGAAAATGGGCTTTTCATGGGGAAAAATACCAGTTCTTGGAAATATAAACTGAATGTAGGAAACCCGATGAGTGACATTTTGAAAATCCTTTCTCATTAACTGGCTTTAGCTTTCAGTACATGTCATTTTTATCCCCATTTGTAAAGCTAATATTTCTTTCTGTCACATCTGTTGGGCAGACAAATCCACGAAGCCAGAAAATGTTGGTGATGGAGGTACAAAAGCAGAGAAATCTCATCATAAAGATAACAGTCCATTTTCAAAGCTTGAATCCCAGAATGTGTTACTTTCTCCTGCGATCTCCAAATTCACATCCGAGAAAACAATGTTCATTTCGTGCTGCTACAGAGTGTTTGTGATCTGAATGGAGAGAGTGTTTTGGCACTCTGTTTTCATTTGTTAATTGACTCCTCTCTTACTTAAGACAGGAATTGCAGCTGTTTATGATAAATGGATTACATAGGGCTCTTTGTCTCAGTGCAGTGCCTGTGAAATAATTGCAAATTCCTCCCCACACCACCAGGTAAAGGGGTGGGACTTGGGAGTCGTTTCCTCTCTGTCAGTGGAAGGACATGGCATTTAGCTCAATATTTACCTAAAATAAAATGAATAAATGACTCATGAGGCACAGCCCAGAATCCACCTGTCCTTTTCCTGCATGACTTACGTAATTCAGTCCTTCTTGTGAGGGCTCACTGAAATCCCTCACACATATTTTGCACAAGGTGTGGCTTCAGCAGAAAGGATGGAGAGTCTCCCCTTCAGCTTTGCACAGTGCCCAGGATCCTGCCTGGAAGGGAGAAGGTGCTGCAGGGACACCCCTCCACCTGATCTGGTGAATGGGACTGGAGGTCTTCCTATTCCCAGGGGAACATTTCCACCAGGGAGAAGGTCTTGTGCACACTGCAGCGATAGCTCTTTCAGACAAAAAGAGGGAGCCTTGCACAAAGCTTTGGCAAACACTCTCAAGTGTGATTGCCAAAGAGGCCTTTGGACTCTCTAAACTTCATCAGAAATCCATGTTCTTTAGTATTGCTCACAGGTTTCCTGTTTTAGCCCTGATATTTTATATCCAAATTCTAAAACATGCAGTTCTCTTCAGGTGCTTAAAAAGAAAACAGAACTGTGCCTAACCATGTCCTTTATATTGGTTCTGACCCTCAGAAACCAGAAGGTGTTGGCAAACTGCTGTAACTCCATATGGTTGCTTTGTGGCTCCCTCTGCTCTTTAAATGGGAAGGAAGGCATGTTCTTGCTCTCATCCAGGCAAGGCTCCACTGCCAGGCTCTGACCTTCCAAATTATCACCCCCACAAAGAGACCTTTAACAAGGTCTGGCTTGTCCCCTCTGCTGGCTCCCCAGCCAGCATTTCTTCAGTGTCAGAGCTGGAACTCTGCATCTCTCAACCTCTTCATGCATGATCTTTCTGCTTCTTACTCAGTCCCCCCCACCTCCCATCCCTCTCCAACTTTCAACTTACTCCATCACCATTTTCAACAAGAAGAATCTCTCCTGTGCTTTTTACAACTAGCCCATGTTGTCCTGACATAAAAAGGCAATTAAGAAGGGGGACAACTTCTTCAGTGGGGATTGCAGACTGCAGCCATGCTCTCAGCTTTGTGTGGGATCAGAAATTGCCAGAATAACAGAAGTTGTAGGAACTGGAGCTGACTTGCAGCAGGCAAAGCTTACAATTCCTGGCACAACAGCAACAAATTTGAATTTGGATTGTACTGAATGAGAGCTCTTCTCACAGATCCCTTTAGACACTAATCACACTGGGCAGTAAGAACCATTCTTGGAGAAGGACTGACAGACTTGAGTGGCAAGGGCTGAGGCTGGGCCTCATTTCACATTATAGCCTATTTACTTGTCAGAGAATCTGATGTCTGGAGTTCATCCACGTGTGCAAACACTATGGACATACACCTGTGCACACACATAATCCATATACATTTCCCATGTACACAGTCCCCTTGCTGAGCTCAGTAGCTGCTCTCCACTCCACTCAGCTGGCTGGGCAGGGGGAAGCAGCAATGCAGAGGCACAGTGCTCCATCCTCTCTCTGAGCTCCAGCCCCAAGGCCCATGACATGGGCATATTATTCCATTCCTTCCTTACTATTCTAGTCCTTATGTACCTTAAAGGTTCAGACATGTTCTGCTTTTTCTATTCCTATTCAATATCTTAATTCCACAAAGGCTGAGTACCTGGGAAATGAAGTCTCCCCCTTGCTCCACACATTTCCAACTCTAACTTATTTTCTTCAATAAGTCCTTGTGAAAAATCAACAACAACAAATCCATCTCCAAATAAACTTTACAGAACAAATAAACAAGGAAAATCCTTGTTGCTTCCACCAGCAACTGCATAGGACTGATGGAGAGATGAGACAGTGCCTTAACTCCCTAAGGGATGTCTGATGTGACAGCACAAGCAAGGCAGAAGGAAGCATAAGTGGTGTTGAGAAAAAATACAGAGGTTTCTACATTTAGGAGGGAGCCTCGTGTTGATGTTCAGACTTGCCCTTGCCAACAGAAAAGGAGATGTGAGAGCCCTGGAGCTCTCAACTCACTCCAGCACAAAACTGCAGGCAGGGCTGTGAAACCACTGAGGAAAGAAGGAAGAGACACTTGCCTGCAAACAGCTTCACTGCACCCCTTGAAGCCTGGTTGAAGGTGGAAGAACTTCAGAAGCTGCCATCTGGCTGGCAAGTGCTCTGGCACTTCAGCTGGCATTTAAATTCAGAGGAAAGTTGAGTGAAGTCTCAGGTGAGCCTGTTGAACAACCCCTGGGCAATGCTGACCCCAGCCCCTCCTGGCAGCTGCTCCCAGGAAAGCCAGGGAATGGTTTGGCCCCAGAATGAATTCTGCCTCTGACACCCAAAGTCCTGAGAAGCTGTAATTTGTCATTCACCACAGCTGCTGTTGCAGACACAAAGTCTGGCCCACAGGCTCAGCTGGGCTTTGGAGCCTTCTCCCCTTCTCCTGGGATCTCACCATCCCTTTCCTCTCTCCAGTACTTGAAGTTAAAATAAAAATGGTAGGAGCAAACACTGGGGAAAAAAATACCTCTAGTCAGATCAATGGGTTTTATTTTTACAGCGGTCTTAAAAGTTTCCTTTCTTTTTAACACCATTTGTTTTGATTTTCTTTTGGTTTTCATCATAATAAAGCTACAACCTGAAACAAGGGGATAAAAATAAAAAACAACACAAAACAAAAAACCCAACTTTCAAACAGGGCTTTTCTTGGTTTCTTTTTTCACTTAGAGCTGCCGCAATATTTAGAGTCGCTAAAATGAGGAAAAATTGCCCTTTTATTCTCACAGAAAGCCTGTTTCAAAGAATCAGCATTTTCCAATGAAAAATGGTTTGTTGAAATTTCCCAACAAGTGCTTTTACAGAGAGCATAGTCCTACTAACACTGTCTTTCCCTGTGGAGGGTGCAGAACCCCCTCAGCCTTCCTGGGATCTGCGTTGTTGTGGATATCAGCTGAGTTACATGGGATTTGGAGCAGGTTAATGAGAGCAGACACCCAACTTAGTCTTCCCTTTTTACACAGACTTCTGTAGGTATAAACCTATTATTATAATTTTTCCCACTTTTCCCTGTACACCAACACTATTTTTTATCTACATGTCATGACCAGCTCCATTAGGGGAGGCAGTCCTGTGTCCCAAATCCGGGAGTGTTCCTCCCACAGTGCATTTTGCCAGTAGACATGAGTTATTCTTGTGGTTGTAGAACAGAGTAGACACCACACTTTTTCACCCAGCTCTGGCAAGAGTATGGATATGATTAGGCTTCAAAGACCTGTCCTTGAGGTCATGAGGGTCACTCTACGTGCCATGGGAGCTTCTACCTCAAGCTAAAACTCTCTTTCGGGGTCTCAACTAGCCACACAATTAGGACACATCCTTCTGCAGGAGAATCAATTCCAGTGTCCATTTTAAAGTGCTGTAGTGTTGAAAAAGAGCAGCACCGAATCCTTGAAACAGCCTCTCTCCCCTGCCCAGCCCCTGCCTCCACACGGTGCAGCTGCTGGCAGGAGATGGAGCCAATCTGCAAAATGAGCATCTCCATGGAGATAAGCCGAGAGCGCGAGAAGGTCAGAGCCAAAGCGTCGGGAGCAGCAAAGGAGTTCTTCAAACTTCATTTCCTTCCAGAGAAATCACTTGATGGAGATTTGTTGAACGTGACACCTGGCTGCCTCGCCTTGCTGGCTCAAATGAGGAGACAAAAGAGGGAGCTAATTGTTTCCAATGCTTTCAGGTTTAATACGGTGCATTTTTAATTAGGGCTCGAAAGGGGAAGGGAATCAGTTTCCTCTGGCAGAGCAGACACCACTGGCAGGTGATGCCATGTGGAGAAAAGGAATTGTGGCAGGATGCTGAGGCTCCCTGATGGGGGAGAGGCCACTGTGCTCCTTGGGGAGCCCTGTGTGTCACATACTCTTGGTGGCTCCAAGGAAGCTTGCCACGAAGTGGCACTGTGACACTGTGACAAGTTCAGGGGAAAACACTGCTGAGCCACCCTGCTTTGGGGGTGCTGTTGTGCCTGGGGAGATTTTATAACCCCTAGAGAGCACCTTCTCTCCAGGACCTGAGGAGGAGGTAAAGACATCTAACAGAGAACCCTGTGAACACCCTTTCCCACAACTGTGGTGAGATCTAGTCTCCTTCAAGACACCCTATTCCTTATTCAAGCAGGATTGGGATAGATCAGAAACTATTCATAGGTGCTTGGTGACCTGTCCTAGGGGAGAGGGAAACAAAGGCACTTTTATGGTTGGGATACAGATCTCCAGAGAATTCTGTGCTTGAAATCCATCCCGCTGAGCTGGCCTTGAAGGAATGCCAGTGAACAAACACAACAAGCCCAAGGACTGTCTCTAAGAAGCAAATCCCCATGGCACAGTGCAGAGACACAGACACACACTGTGAGAAGCTGGTATTGCTGAAAACTTGTGTTCAGATTGTTCAGCAGACCGAAGCTTAGGTCTCCAAGGAGCTCAATTTCATGCCTTTAATGAGAATTATATTTCCTAAGGAAGCAGCCAAAGTCCTTCAATTCCATGTAATATATTGCAACAGCAGCTGGGTCTCAGGATCCTGCATTCTCAGAACCCTCTTACTCAGCCTTTGCCAGGCAAAAATCACAGCCTTTCTTGTGTCTTTCTGCAGGACACTTTGGGAAGTGTTGAATTTATTCTCTTTGGTTATGAGTCACTTCAGTGCCTGTTGCTGACGTCTGTACCACAGAGACTCCTCTGCAAGGCCTAAGGGGACCAATTCAGTTGGCTGAAAAGAGCATTAGTAGAACCATCTGAGGGATCCTACAAAGTCCTAAACACCTGCATGGGGCTGGCAGAAACAGCACAGAACCAAGAGCAGGCTGGATCCCAACAGCTATCTGGGTTACTTGATGGTTCTCAAAGTGTCCTGGACTCTTCTGAGACAGCTGAAAGCAGTCAGTGCTTGGCCAGTTTGGTGGGTGTTTGATGCAAAAAATTAGTTCAGTTGTTACACAGGACAAGGGCTCTGAGCTGTGTGATGCTGCAGTCTGATGACAGAAATCAGCTCCTAAAAATAATTTGGGACATTTTGATTGTGAAGTTGGACCTAACATAGTATATGGCACTGTAAAGCTGAAAAGAATAAAACAAGAACAGTGTCCATTAAAATAAAACGGTGAGTACAGACCGAGTGCTAAAGAAATAGATCCAATGGTGAAATTCACCTTAGAAGTGTAAGATTGAGTTCAGGACTTTATTGCCAAGAAGAATGTGGGGTTTTCTTCCACTTTGTGTCTTTCTATTTCTTCGTATTTTCTCAATGAATCTCTGGAAGATGCTGTTTATGGACAAAATGCAGCATGCTTCATGGGAGATTTATTAATCAGAACTGCCAAATTCATAATTACTTTCTGGGCACTGAAATTGTTTGGCCTTATCAAATAAATGACAATAACCACTGATTATTGTTTTTGGAGAAAGGAGTAGCTGGTAATAAGGAAAAAAACATGCACATATGAGAAAGAGAGAGATAATATAAATGGACAGAGATGTGTTCATGTAGAAGTTTGAGTGGTCAAATGACTCATGTGTCTGAAAAAAGAAACATAATTTTCATATTGCGAGGCACTCAAGCAGTCAGTAGTGCTTTCACTCCAGCACGATGGATGGACTTCATTTGTTTCCCTGATCCTCTTCTGCCACTGCCTTTTTATGGTGCAGAGGCAGCTGGATATTCCCTCTGTTGCTTTTAGTTCAAAAATAGGAAGCTGTTCGACAGAAATGAGTGGCATTTAATGCCGGCAAGAAACTCATCAAGACCTCGAGTTTTTAAACTTTTTCCACTCGCAGGGCAGAACAGCCACACCTGATCCACAGGTGCAACGATAGGTTTTTTAGAAGTGTGTAGGGGCTTTTTTACACTGGCCCTGAGGTTTCTGAAAGGTATAAAACGTGTCAGCTTGTGATTAGAAACTGCCACCACACCCAGATGCTCTGGAAAATCCAGGCAGCTGCTCCAGGGAACCTCGTCCACAGGTATGGGAATGAAAAAAGTTTCACAGCCTTCAAAAAAAAGAAGGTGCCTGTGCCCACTTGCTTTTTCAACATGGAAGTGGACATCTGTCTTTACTGATGTGACCTCAGGTGCCCTTCAAAATTTTTTTGGATGTGCCCAAAGCTGCACTGTGGGTCAGACCCAAGTGCTGTCCCAGCTGCTGAAGCCCCCAGCCCTCAGCTCTTCCCTCTCCTGCAGGACCCTGCAGTGCTCCAGAGTGGGAATGGTGTTAAACTCCTTTCAGGCTGCTGACTTGGGGATTCCTCTTTCTCTCTCCCAGCTTTTGCAGATTTTTTCCCCTCCTCTCCTCCTGTGATGATTTATGGGGGGAAAGTATAATTCTAAAATGAATAATTGATATTCTTTCAAAGCTATCTCCTTTACTCTACTTGTTCTCTTAATTTACTCAGTTTATAGCAACTGATGACAGAAGCCTATTGTTTTGCTGAAACATTAACTTCACAAAGTCATTCCGCTCCCATCTGCAGCACTAAAATTAATGATTCCCTCTGCAACATCTGTTTAATTAACTATCGGCACCATAGAAGAGGCATCCAAATACCCCAGCGACTAAATCAGCCTCAAATTAGGGAAATACGATGTTAAATTGTATCAGAGAGAAGCAGAGATTATCCTTTTGAGTGCTGACACTCATTAGCTACCAGCCACCCCATGTATCTTCAGCGTGAAGAAGTGTCAGCAGCTCTTTGCCATGAAGTTTTCATTTAAGGGCTGCTGCTCTTTAAGCCGTGGTGATTGGGAAGAGGAGGGGGTGGAGGGATGAGCTTAAGGCAGTGCTCCATCATCCCTGCTGACGGATCTGTTGCTGGGATGGAAGATAAAGGTAAAACAGTGCTGCCACTGAGCAATGCCTACATTGTCATCATGCTGTTGGAGGCTGGTGCCAGCTTCCCAACTGCCTGGCCATTCCCTGCAAAGCAGGGCTCTGAAGAAGCTGCCACTGAGATCAGGGATATATAGGGATACAGCTGGAGGTACCAGTGTCCTGGCTACCCAGTAGGAGAGAGATGGGAGAAGGCAGCTCTGTCTGGGGAAGAGGTGAGGGCGAGCAATTTGGTGAGGTCTCTGAAGTCCCCCGGGGGTATTAAAAGGTTCCTGACAGACCCGCTGCTGATGGAGCTGCGTGGCCAACTTTGCACGGGCAAGGTGCAAAACAAGGGGGCTGATTCAAGAGTTGGGTTTTTTTATTTTTTTTTAATCTTTTCCCTACTTTGAACTCCCCTTATGTTGCCGTGGCAACAAATGCGGCGTGAAATTGCAAGTTTGCAAAACGCAGTAAGTCAGCAGCAGCGGGAAAACGGCTCCGGTACAGGGAAGGGAGCAGGAGCAGGGTGGGAGATGGGCAGGGAGGGAGCCTGGCTCCCACCACTGACCGAGGAGAGGGAGAGGGAAAAGGAGAGGGAGAAGGGAAGAGGGATATGGCGAGGGAGAGAGGGTGGCTGTGGTGGGGCAGGGAGGGGCAAGGTGGGCAGCAGTGAAAGGAAAGTGCTGTAGCTTGGATTCCCACTATTGTAGTTATTAAAACACACACCTACACCCACACAGGCTGCTGTCTATCGAGTCGTGCTGCCTGATGTGAACTTCCTCGGCAAAGGGAACCCTCCGGGGATTTTCACCACTCCTTGGTGAACTCGGGAAGCGTGAGGTTGTTCACTTTAAAGAATGAGCCTGAACTCCTGCAAGCACCGAAATAACTCTGAGGTTCTTGTCTAATGTGTGAGCTCAGGTCAGGAAAGTGCATCCACTGAGTCCTCTGGGGTGAGATTTTTCAGAAGCATACCGAGCCCGAGGCTCAGTGCCCACAAGGGCCAGACTTTCATCAGAGCTCAGCTCCCATTTAGGCAGCTAATTAATCTTTGCAAACACCTCAAAGTATCCAAACTGCATCTGCAGCTGTGATGTTGCCCTGAAGAATGGCTGTGGTTAAACTAAAACTTCTCAGTTTAAAAATCCATTTACTCTTGCTTCAGAATAGTATCTGCTGCTTTTCCTGGCAAACTGTTTCTGATTGCTGATTCTTGGCTTAAAGAACCAATGCATGTCTGAAAGACTGCTCTGAAATCTGGCCTTTACCTTGTCCACAAATCAAATATATAGTTAAGTACCAGGGAGGAGTTGAATTTATCTCCTTTATACCCATGTGACCAACTTAGAGACAATGTGTTGGCACATTGGGTGCATCTGTAAATGGTGAATAAGTTTCAGAGGGAGTAGGGAAATACAAAATTATTGAGGCTGCTGTGAGACAACAAGCAGAAATACCACCCTTTATTCAAGAGAGGCTAAAGGCCCTAAATATTATTATTTATACAAGATCTGTGTCACCCTCACCTTTCGCTGAGAATAAGCACTTTTTAGCCCTTGCCTTCCCACCTTTTCCCAAAGATCCCAATTGTCTCTGTGTCTTGCCATTGGTCTCAGTGGACAACTCCAACCCCATCAACTTGGGTTTTTCAAAGGTTGCTTTCCCCAGTCATCCATTCTCTTGTTTCCCAGCAAGGATGTAATCACTAAGATTTGGCTAAGTTTAAGAACAGCCAAGGTTTTTGTGTCTCCATGGAGGACACTCCTGAATATTCCTTTGACTGAACTCTCAAAGTGGATTTGTCAAACCTTCTTCAAGTTTAAGATAAGTTTATATAATTCATGGTGAGAATGTTTGAGACCATTACAAGAAGTTTTGACTTGTTTGCTTTAAAAGTTAATTCAAACTAACATACTCAAACATCCCTTTGTAGGCGTGTTCTACAGTTACTTCCTGCTCAGGACACAATTGCAGATGAGTGGCCCAGTTAACAAAATCCTGCCTTGTTGAAAGAGGCTCCTTGTGTGGCTCCAGTTTCTTCCCATGTGACCCGTACCTACATCTGTGACATCCCCACACTTCAGCACACGAGGAAGCAGAGCCTGTAGCTGCTTTCCCAGTGCTCATGTGCTGAGGTTATTGGCAGAACTCTACTGACAGAGCATGTAGAGAATGTACCAAACCACATTTAAAAGTGTGACATGAAATTCAAAAGCAGCCAGGGGAATTACAACACTCTGCAGCAGGATAAGATGCTAAAGGAGCATGAAACACATGCTATGCTTAATGTGATTTTTTTTTTTATAAGGCTGCTTCCTTTCCAAGCTTGCCAAGGAGTACATCGTGCTGTCAGACTACAACCTCAGACATGAGCAGCCGTGGCAAGAGTGGTGAGATGGATACAGAGCCAGAGCCAGCACAGTTTATGCCTCTGTCTAGATAAGGGAATCAGGTGAGCACCCGCTATAGCACAACACACAGAATCTCTCAACACAGAGAGAGATGAAGAACAGAAGTGTTATTTCAGGTGCAAAGGATCTCCAACCCTGGATGTTACTGATAATGTAAGGAGAAGAAAGATAAGGAGGTTGAAGGCTTCAGGTGAGAGAGTGTCCCTGGGATAACCAGAGCTGGAAAATGAGGTATCAATATTTACTTGGCAAAATGGCACATGGCTCAGAAAGCCAGTAGATGAGGAATGAGAGATTGCTTGGGTGATGCACAGAGAAGCCAGCAGGGACTGAACCAACTGTATAATAGGGTCTGCACACACATAAGGGATATGTTGGATTTATAATTTTAAAAAGATGAAATAAAAGTGGGAGAAGATATAAGGGGAAAAGGTGGCCCAGGACTACATAACAAATCAGTGCAGGAGCTGGGAATTGATTCCTGAGACTCACAGTCCTTAGCCCATTATAACAAAAACCACTGAACATGAGGAGTCTCTCTCTTTGCTATTATCCTCAAGGTTTGGGGTTATGTATGTATTTATTTATTTACCAAACAGGGAGGAATGACAAACAGAATGAGAAACATGGAGTGCACAAGAAAGCTCATAAAATCCTTTTCATGTCTTTAATCAATCATGACTAGTGTGTCTCCCATACATTTTTTTTTTCAGTTTAAAATAGAATAAAGATGTCCCCTCACATCATAATCTGTCTCCAGGCAGCTGTGCTCCTTACATCAGCACAATGACCCAAACTGCATGGCTGTATTAACAGATACGATCTAGGCTTTAATGGAGTTCAGCAACTGGGATTAGCTCCCTGTAATGCAGTTTGGGCTGTCAGGCACTATATGGAACTGCTAACACATTACAAGTTATAGGCATCAATTCTTTCTAAGTGAGAAGCCATTTCAAATTCAAAACACTTCAGACCTAATAACAGGAAATTATCTTGATGGATCCCCTTCAATGTGGAAAAAAAGAGATGAGGAGAGAGGGTCAGGAGTCCAATCAAAACAAAATCGTATCAAGGTGCTTTTTTTCTCCCTCCAGAGCAAAGCAGAAGTGTGGATTTAGATGTCAGGGAGGGAACAAATTGTGGAAATGTGAGGCACAATGAGAAAGAAAGTTTGAAACTTACATTATAACAGGATAAGGCAAAGTTTACCTGGCTGCTTGGTCAGTGTGTGCCAGAAGCATCGATCTGACCCAGCAGGGATTTCTCCTCTAAGCAGACTGTTTGAAAAATCCCTTGCAGTTCCTTAGGGTATTTTACAAATGGAGCTGAGTTAGAACTTAGCTAGTTTTCATAAAATTATGGAATAGTTTGGGTTGGAAGGGACCTTAAAGCTCATCTCATTCCACCCCCTGCCATGGGCAGGGACACCTCCCACTGTCCCAGGTTGCTCCAAGCCCTGTCCAACCTGGCCTTGGACACTTCCAGGGATGGGGCAGCCACAGCTTCTCTGGGCAACCTGTGCCAGGGCCTCCCCACCCTTTTTTTTTTTCCTTAACTTTCATATTTTGAGGATGCTCAATGTGAACATCCTCAATGAGACCTGATTTTTCAGATGAGGGGACACTCGGTGCTTCCTAAAAGGCAAGTCCTTCTCAAAATCACCTTTTGTTAAGTACACATTTGGAGTCCACTTTCCAAAAGTGTGCACAGTGTCTGAAAATATTGTCCATTTCCTCCTTTGACCCCTAGCAATGGTTCAGGGCTAGAAAATTCAAGAGAAGAGAAAGGGTCAGAGTTCCAGTGATGAACTCTGACAAGCTGAGCCACTGATGAGTTGTGTGCTATAATTCATCATTTTTAAGCCTAACTTGCCTGAAAACTTTCTGTGGTGTCAAGCTGAGTCATTTCTGCCCCTGAAAGAGCAGACTAGGGAGGAGAACTTTATTTCATCTGTCAGCACTGTGGCCATGCACCAACCCTGCCACTGTCCCATTTTCTCTACGTCTGTCTGTCCCTCTCATCCCTGGCACATGCATTGGCCAAACCACCAACTGACATCCCAGAGAGAACAAAGCTTCCCTGAGCTGGCAAAGAGTCCCCTAAGGAAAAGAAAAAGGACTGTAAACAAATTGAAAGCAAGACAGGCAAACCAAAAGGCAAATTTTCCTTTTAGCACTTTTTTTTTTTGGAAGAGGAAGGGAGGGAAGTCCCTTATGGCCAGAAACCCACACTGCCGTGGATTTGGAGCTCAAGTCAGAAGCCCAGGGAAAAGACAGCTCTTCACCAGTGGTCAGGAGGGACTGCAAACACAACAGAGTATCTTGTAGAAAAAACAACACAGGGTAGTCATTAGGGACTGGCTCATTAGTCATAGAGCATCCACACATTCTGATGGCTGAAGGCAAAATATGACCTTAAGTTCCATTATCACACCAAACACAGTCTGTCGTTGCAGGGGGAGAACAAGAGAGAGTGAATATACTGCATGGGATGTGAGGGATGGGGCTTTGATGGCAGCAAGATGTCACAGCAGCCATAAAGGTGCATGTTCTTGGTTATCATCCCTGTTGGGGGGCGAGCTCAGACCTGGGACTGTGCCAGGTGCTGGGTAAGGACACTCTGGAATAAACGTGCTCTGCTCCAAAGGGCTTTCTCCCTAAATATCTAAACTTTTCCAGTGGATGAATATCAACAGAAAAGACAGTCCAAGGCAGCAGTGTGATGACATTAAAGTTGCTGGATATCCAACTCTTCCTGAAAAAGCCAAAGCAGAAGCCAGCCCTCGCTATGGAGGGAGGGGAGTGTTTCACAAAGGGCAAAGCATCCAGTCCACTGAGAACTGAGAGTGCTCTCAAAGTCCCTGAAAACACTGTCTCCACACCCGTGGAAGGTGATATTTGTGTTCATACACTGGCTGAGCCCTGAATGCTGTTGTATTAAAAAGAGGGTGTGACTGAAGTGATGGGAAAGGCTGTGTGCTGGAAACCTGCATGAAGATCAACTTCGTGTGCAACTGTGTTGTCTTTTCCCTGGGTTCCCATCTCACCTGAGTGAGTCTGATTTTCTTCTAGCACCCAGAAAGAAATTAAAGTGCTAAGCATCCTACGGCTTTCCATGAGATGACCCCAAACTTGTTTTCGTTTTGCCTGAGGAAAACAAGGACACTTTTTCTATTTGAAATCATATCCAGAGTAAGATTTCTCAAAGCACTTTGGGACCAAGGTTGCTAGATCAGATCAGCTTTTGGTCTGTTGACCAGATGAGTTCAAGTGCTCCCAGGGCTGCAGATGTGAAGTTCTCTAACACACATTCAGCCCCTCCATTTTCTTAAAGACTAAATGCATCAATATAATAAAAGTGTAATAATGAATGAAGTTATAAATACAGGTTTAACCTAACACAGCGAATTCCAAAGTGCCAAGGAGGGATTTGGAAAGACTTCTCAAAAGTTTTCTTTTTTAGGGACTTGTAATGTGGGAAGAGCAGGTTTTAATGGGAACCACTGGCCCCCTGCTTCCAGGAAGATACTGTTGGGTTGGCTCAAATGAAGAAGGATCATCAACATGTTCTCAGAGCTTCTTGCTTTGGCACTGAGGAAGATTTAGCACATTCCTATATCCATTTCCTCCACAGCTCTAATCTTAACACCCACCTACTGCATGCGAAATGAACATCCCAGCGCTTCATAATGGGGACAGGAAATTAATTCCTCATAAAGGGCCTTTTTTTTTCTACCCCTCTTATTAAGACTCCTCAGCCCTGTCAACAGCCAACTGAGCTTCCACGAGTCATAAAGGTGCATTTCTGCAGTCTCATTTCCTCAAGTCTCTCTCTTGATGGATGATGCCCATTAATAACCTTCACAGTGGGCAAGAACAGCTGCTGGGGATTCAAGGGACCTCGTGGGACAGGGTAACCCTGACCCTTTAGGGAGGCACTCAGGAAAGTGGAGACACAAAGCAGGGAGCTGATGATGTGAATCTGCTTAGGTCAGTCCCTATTAGAGGCAGCAACTATAGAAAAAAGACCCTCCCTGGCCCTCCTGACCAAGGATTCCCATGGGAACCCTCCGAGCTGGACCACCACCCCGAGGAGAACAACATCTGAAACAAAGTCCTTGGTTTTGGAATCTGATGCAACTTTTACTTTTCCACATCTTTAGCACCCACAAAGTGAATGCATCCATGATTTCAGGATACAGAATGTCCAGGACAAGATTTTAAGAGGAAAAAGTTCATGGAAGTGTCTAAAAATAATCTTTTCTTGACATATAAATTAGCCAAGAAGTGTAAAGTCCCTACATTTTTTATTATAATTTTTCTCTCCATCTCATAATCTGTTGGGAAATACATTTTTTTTTTTGGTGGATGTGACTAATCTTTAATTATAAAGAATATCATTTTAATGGGAACATTAAAATGGACCAAGTTATATTAAAATGACAGATCTGAATTAAAACTGTACTGTTTCACCCAGGCTTGAGCTCAGCAGCATCACACAAGCAGAGATGATGTTTAGAGAGATGGATACTAAAACAGCAGGCAAAATTCTTGTGAAATGAAAATGGATCATCTCCACGAGATATGGATTTGGAAGCAGCAGAGTGAGAATTTGGAGCTGATATCAAAAGCTGGAGGGCAGTGTAAAATAAACACACAGATTGCATCCCCAATTTTGGTGGAAACCTTTAAAAAAAAATAAATCATGTAGCTATCAAAAATAAAAGCACCAGAGCAATTCAGTGATCTCAAAACTAGGGAAAATATCCCAGGAACATGATGTTTGGAACTTTCCTCAGTTCCCTTCTCAAAATGTTATGTAACATTTAATTCTGAATTTTCACAGACCTACACCATGTAAACTATGGAACAGCAGCATAATGCAGCTCTTCACAAGATTTTAGAGCTTTTCAAGCAGGCCTAGATGAAATGTTCTGTAGAAAAGTACAGTTATGCTGTGGTTGCCTAGCAAATGTCTGTGAGAAAGTGTTTCTCTTTAAGGAGAAAAACAAATTAAATATAAACCTTCTGCAAGGCCATGCTCCCCGGGGACAGTAGATTTCTGCAAGACTCAGAGGGCAAAATTGTCAAAATCTCTTGTTCAAGTAGAGGCAGCACATCACAGCCACGGAGAGCGGAGATATTAAAGAGAAAAACCCTGGTAGTTCTGGCTCAAAGTCAGAACTAGCTGAGTGCTTCTACAGCTCTTGACCCCAGGGAGTTATTAGTAAGATTTTTAAAGTCATCTTTAACATTATGTGTCTTTTGTTTTTAATATATTAAGAAATTACACCCCAAAGGGGAATGGACTCCTGAGTTCTGTGTCAGTCCCTGAAAGAGTAAGTTGGCATCTCTAACTCCACAGCCAAGTCTGTGTGTCCATGAAGGGAAATACACCCCGTGTCTGCCTCCTAATGGGTATTAAACTGTCTTTGGGAAGGGATTAATGAACTCTTTTGGCTTTTCAAGCTCTTTCTTCTTTTGCTGAAATATTTTTTTTAAAAATCATTCGAATTCCCTCCAGAATCTTTTTTACATATTAATAAACAGAGCAGTTGGCAACGGAGAGTCTCTGATAATTTGGCTTCTGCCTTTCACTCAGGGGGACCAGATGAGGGCCACAGGAGTCCTCTAAGGACTGTATTTAAAGAGACAAACACAGAAGAGCTTGTAGGTGGAAGTCCAAAACCATAATCCTCAATGCCTTTGAGTGGGAGCTGGAGAAGAACACAGGACTCCTGTTAGTCTGGTTTCATTCTGCTCTGGCCCATTCCCCTCCAGGTTTTTTGTGCTTCCATAAGGATTAAGTGAGTAGTCCCTAATTAAGTTGGGATTAAACGCCGTTGCCCACTCAACAGCAATATGTTCCTTTAATAATTCCACCAAAAGACCAAAAAAGAGGTATTTCTTGAGTTCTCAGTGAGAGGCTTTGACCTGTTAACTACAGATTAAATCCAGGGTCTATTTATGCTTTAGCAGGGGACTGATTTATCTACCTGGGGTCTCAGTTCTGAGCTCAAGCCATGAAGGTGCTGTCTGTCAAGGGCTATTGCCCACATTCCTTCCATTCCTTCAGAACAGGGAATAATTTTTTGACCTGGTTTTTCGAGACGTTGTAACAAAACTGAGAATAAATATTCTCATTCCTGATCATTCCAGGAGAGTTTAATTTATACATTTAGTGCCTGGGAGTCTTTCCAATCTGTATTAAGTTTGCTGAAAGGAAGGAGTATTGTTTAAGCCAAGGGATCCAGGATGGAACAGCTCTAAAAAAAGTCTTGACGTGTCTCTTCCCCTATGAGCTGTGAACTGCATTATTAACAAAAGCTCTGGAATGTCTCTTGGGAGAAAAATCTGGAATATGTGAAAGTAAGAAAATGGTATGGACATCCCACAGGGATGCTTATGATCCAAGCGGTTTCCTGCACAAACACAAAGTAGAAGGTTACTCAGAGCAGAAGACTCTGCCCCTCCACTGTAGTGACCTGTCACACCTGCAGTGTCTGAAGGACCCTGCTGTGGCCTCAGGGTCTCAAGATGGGCTGGAGGAACCACCAAGTCAGGAGGAGGCACCAGGGAAGCTGGAAGAACAAGGCAGACCCCTCAGCACACTTTCTTAGGCTGTGTATTCCTCTTCAAATCCCTCTTTCCCTGACAGCCAGTATTTCCTGCAGGAAAGACTCGTGTCTGAGATGAGACCTGGTGTGACTCCTACGACTGTGGAAAGGGCTCTCCGTACATCTTTCTGAACAAAGACGGGGCTGTGCTGTCTGCAACCCCGTGATTGAGGCACTTGGCACTCATGAGCCTTTCCTAAACCCCCAGGAGGCAATTCCCAAAGGGATCATTACTGCAGAATGGCCTCACTGGTTGGGTGGATGCTCCTTGCATAAACAACACAGCAGCAAACAAATTAATTACCTCACTGTAAATACCTGTTTCCAGCCTGGAAAATTGCTCATCAGTCTTGTCTGAAGCTTCTGATCTCAATTCTCAAGCTCTCCTGGCTTCCAGTGGTGCCAAGATGGAGCATGAAGCACGTAGTAAAAGTGACTCCATGTTTGTCTCCTCCTAAGCTATTTACAGAAATGTTTAGATGTTGGGGGAGTTCGATTTATGTGCCTTATCTGTCTCAAACCAGATAGAACACTTCCCTTCCCTTACAAACACTGCTTAATGGATCTCTAACAGCCCTGCTTTCACAACATCAAATGCACAAGAAAATAAAGGGGAGAAGGACGAACCAAACAAACAACTCTTTATTGTTTCCAGGTGTCCCTGATTAGGGGTGGAGGAAGAAGTGGAGAAGAAAGAGGGGAGAGAGATAAGCAAATTGCAATTGGGTCCTCGGCACAAGCTCATCGTACATAAACATAGAAGACAAAAAAGCCCTGGGTGTTAAAAGGAGAAGTTCTTAACTCCTAAAGATCCCAAGTGTTCAAAGGATGTCTGAAAACAGACTTGCAGTTCCTTGTCAGGCCTGTTTGTTTGCCTTCTCACAGCTCTGCAGACAAGAAGCAAAAAGCCACCATGGAAGGCTGTGCTCCATCACAGCAAACCAGTTTGGAGATGGGATACACTGGTGTAAAAACCAGCTGGGGAAACCCCCTTCACCCTCACTACAAGGAATAAAACTCATCCAATTTCCTCTCTTTTGGGGTAACACAGTTCTTCCTCTGGCTCAGGCACTGGAGGTTGCTCATTACACACATTTTTATTGATCTTGAGCACATTCCTGCACAAAGTTATGCTTGAAAACAGGTATAAAGAGTGTGATTTCCTTCCCTCTAGCACTGTATTACCTATTTCGTATGAGCTATTAACCATCTCCTATGAACCAGACTGGCACACAAACCAAAGCAGCCCCCACATGCGTGAGAAATGAGTTGGAGACATTCATTATATTCTAACAAAATGTTCTGCTGTATTTTTTCCAGCCTCCTAAGCAGGCCCATGTTTTGCTCCTGCTTTTCTCACTTTATGATACCCTCCATTCTTATTTTCCTTTATGATCTTTTTCTTCACTGACTGTAAAAAAAACCTCAATTTGACAGCATTCAGTTTTAAAAATCAAGGAGTCCATAAATAAGACTCAAGACAGACCCAAATATAGTCTCCAACAGAAATGATAACTTTTACAAGACTGGACAGCACCTTTTCAATAACACCTTTTGATAAGCAAATGCCACTGAATGGGATGGGATCACAGAGCTGGTATTTTTAAAAATGAAAAGTTCAGGTGTTTTTACTCAAAAGCATTACATTTCTCCTGAAACGTAGGGGGGGAAGTGGAGTGGGAAAATAGAACGAAATATGAAAAGGTGTAAAGGGAGCATTTCATAGGATTTCATCCAGATCCTTCTGCCCATTTCCCTCACTCTACAATTTATTTTTAACTTTACCTGTTATCCTGATTCTGGATAGGAAAAGGTATTGACAATCTCATGCTGTAGAGGTGAGAGGAGGGAAGATGAGAAGGCTTCAAAGCAGCTGGTGCGATCCAGAGCCCAGTTCCCTTAGAATATAAATGAGAATTAAATGCTTAATTCCTGCCGGTGGTGCTTGAAGTCCATCGCGGCTTCTTGCCGTAACACAGAGGAGGAAGGAATGTGATGGGCCTGTGCTGCTCTTGTGTCTCTTGAGTCCAAAAGTGGAGATTATTTGAATGTTTCCTTAATGGGCATCCTTAGTTCTGAGCACTTCAGGGAAACCTGTGTCACACAAGTGTTCCCACAGCAGTGGAAGTGATGACAACTGGTTTATTCCTCTCTCTCCTATGGCTGCTCTGGCTCTGAGCTCAGTCTCAGCCTCTCCATCAATAGATTGCCTCATTTATTTAGATCTCTCTCTTCTTCTCCCTTGTTTCTTTTTAGAAAATGTGTAAAAAAACCCAAAACAAAACAATAGCTTTTAGGACCCCATCTTCCTGTCTTTTTTTTTTTTTAAGTGGGACTCTTTCAAAGGATAATCAGGAGAAGCAAATGGCCAGATGATGCTCTCAAATAAGCTTCATTTTCTTTGAGACACAAGTTTTAAAATTCATGTTTTATTATTTTTTTCTGCAATATGGGAATTAAAATCTTTAGAATTTGCTCACCCTGGCCAAAAGCTGTTTTCAATGTGGAGATCAGTTTGAGCCCCTTCTCAATGATTCCCAAGATGAATTTACTGCCAGACATGTTGATCTGCAACGTTTTCTTAAATGTGGTCTTACCTCTTTTTTTAAATGCAGTCCCAACCTCCTCATTCCTCTTTGGTCTATCCTGTACCTACAACTCACCAGTAACTTCACTACTTATCCAATGACTTCTGCCATCACAGACAAGGGATGGATCAGGAGTGATCCTCTCTGAAATGCTCCTGAATGAGATCAGCAGAGACACAATAACCAAAATCAGAAAATCCCTTCTAACATGTGGTTGAAGACACTGTTGAGTTGTTCAGGAGAGCAGCATCTGGCAAAGAATTCTCTGCTTGGCAGCTTGAGACGCTCAGCTTCAGGACATGTCAGGAGTCACCTGTGTGCCTGGGCCTTTGCTGCCTGGAAGGATTCCCTCTCTAACTGGCAGAAAGTATATGGAATATTATAGTGCATTAGCTGTATTATACTGTACTCTACAGGATTAGGGAATGGCTGCTATCATCTCCCCTGTGAGATAATGAGCACTGCTTGGGGTCCTTCCTTCCCTCTATCAGCAAATCCTTCAGGTGACATAAAATGTGGCACCCAGACATGTGGCCACAGTGGTGTTTGCAGAGGGGAGCTCTCCAACACCCCCAGGACTGACTGTGGGTCACTCTGCTCCAAGATCCAAGGGCTAGCAGGTTTGTACATTCTCTGCAATGTGCACCTCCTGGCACTGTTGAATGGCAATGTGCCATTCAACACTCACGTCTCCACTTGTTTTTTTTCATTTAAATGTCACCTCCCAAACTCACTAAGGAGTGAAAGGGGGAAATTTTCAAATTAAGGAATTCTGCCCTGTCTTCTGGATTAGCCACCCATTTAAAACAATGTTTGCCTATCAGAGACTGGAAGGGAAAGGAACAACCCTAATTTGAGAGATAAAAAGGGTAAGAGACAGAGGAGACACAGCTGAGGAAGAATGATGCACAGAGATAGGGAATCCAGTGCCATGTGAGACCTTGGGATCCAGGGAGATTTTTACTAATGGTCTCTGCAAGTCTTATTATTTCATACATATTCTCATCTCCCTGACAAAGATACTGCATAAATCACTTCCCCTTGTCCCAGGCTGACCCCTTAACCTCTGAGAGATAATGAGGCACTGTACCTAGCATCTTCTAATGCTGCCAAGATCTATATCAAAGAACATTAATTCTCCATGATAACATCTCTATTTATTAATGCAAATGCCTTTAATCCTTCCCCAGCCTCTGCTCAGCTAGCCACCTTTAGTTTTATTACTGAAATTTCCCTGGAATTAGGTAAATTGGCTTAGTGTCCCCAGAAGGTGGATGTCACTAAGAGCTGAAGTCTGATGTGTCCCCCTTGGCATTGACACTCACCTCCTGGACAGATTAGCTCCCAGATTCATTACACTTGGCAGGGGCTACATGTTGGGGCTTCCCAGAGGTGCTGGAGCGTTTGTATTCTTTCCACAGAGGTCAGGAAATAACTCATAATTAATAATTTTGTGACTTTTGCCCCTTTTTGTTGGTAATATTTGCCAGCTGTCAGTGAGCAGAGTGTGATTTCGCCCTTTCCTCCCCTTCTCCTCCCCAGTGTCATGTGCTGCTCAAAGTTATCTTCCAGGTTGTTTCTGGAGGAAAAACCTCGCAGTGCAAGTCTGCTTTTCCTGCTGGCTGTCACAAGTGTTGGGCCATTTACTTTTCTTAGGACTGGATCACAGAACTATGTGTATTTATGCTAAACAATAATCTTTGCCAAGCACAGGTTCCTAAGGAAGTAAGAAAAAACCCTTAACTCTCACAAACAGGCCAATGGAGAGAAAAAGGTAACTCTATTTCAGTAGAATAGACACTTCCAGGGATGGGGAAGCCACAGCTCTGGACAACCTGTGCCAGGGCCTCACCTCTTCACAGGGAATACTTTTTTTTCTAATATCCAATCTAAACCTACTCTCTGTCAGTGTGAAGCCATTCCCCCTGCTCCTGTCATTCCATGCCCTGGTAAATAGACTTTCTCTGTTTCCTTTAGGCTCCCTTCAGGTACCATCCCACCTTATTTGAGTGGCAAACAATTCTGAGGGTAGTGCCTTGGGGTGGGAAGGTGAGAATAACCTTTTACTCTACAGGAAGCTGGGAAAAGGAACACAAACCCAGCAGTGCAGCAGTCTGGGTGGATGTTCAGAAGCTTCACAGGAGGCCAAAGAGACAGGCAAGAGGCCAGGAAGCTCCATGGTGGGAAGTGTTTGCACAGTACTGCACCAAAACACAACTATGCTCCAAGAAGCAGTGACAGGAATGACCCTAGAGAACAAGGTGACATGAAAATTCTGGATCAACTGCACACCTCTGCCTCCAGTTGGTTCTGGCTGTACCCTCAGGCACAGGGGGACAGGGATTCAGGGTCTATTGCTGCCACATGACCTATGAGTAGCATGGAAAAGTCCTCATTTCCCTGCCTGTACAGGAATTTTAGAAAACTTTCCTTCCTGCACTCTTTGGCTGCTTGGTTTTGTCAGGACAGGCACCTTCTGCTATTAGGTTTCTGTACAGAGGGCAGCACTGCAAGGTTTGAAACTCAAATTTAGTCTCTGAATATAACATCAATATTACTACCTAATAAGCATCAGACATCAGCCCATAAGCAGAGAAGAACAAATGCTTCCTTCATACAAACTGGTATTATTGTCCCATAAGGCACTGACAGACAAAAGTGGAAAATCGATGTAAGAAACTGAATATCTGGACTGAACTCCAATTTGTCCTGTGGTCCAATCTGGCACCTATTCTCCTCTTCCTATTCAAGCCTAAGTCCTGTCAACATCAATGGGAGCTCTTTGCAATTATGGAAGGAGGGAAGAAACATAACACACTCTGTAAGACTGCAGCTCTATCACCTTTTCCTTTCTTGGCCATCAAATGCTGAAAGGGTGACCTTGTTTTCATTAACAGGAACACCTTGTGAATGAACACAGGATGTCAGGTGCAAACAGAGGCAGAAAAGGCAAAGAAATTATTAGAAGAAGTTTCAATACTGCAGAGGGAGATATTCATTATTTTACAACTAGTCCCTGTGAGTTTTAATTAGAGACATCAGGCAGTTTGTATATTTTGCCTAATATTGTGCCTTAATATCACACTACATATGAAGACAAAGTTTTCCTAGTTTAAACAATTCTCTTTTTTGCTACCACTCCAGTCCACCACATTGGCCAATCCCACCCAGAAAGCTGGGAGACAGAGCAGTTTAGAGGGTGCAGGGCCACGAGAAAACCTGTTCTTGGGAGACTGCTGGCCCAGTTTTGCAGCCTCTGGAGATTTACATCATTCAGAACAACACTGGAGATTCAGTGTGTGGAAGTGTAGAATTAAATCTGCAACCACTTTAGACTCCCTGACATTGCAAGTTGAGAAAATCACTATAAATAAAGTAGCTCTCTGGAGCACTGAATTGGATTGCAACAGAGGTGGCACTTTTGGAAGTGCTTGGATTGATGCTCCTCACAGATCCCTCAGCAACTCCATCTCCTGCAGGGTGAGGTCCCTTGACCAGCAATGAGCAACTCTGAAGCCAAGACACCTGCATTTGAGAGGCACCAGGGGCATTTTAAAGACTTAGGGCAGTCAATTATGTTACATAAAGTTCTTGTTATGGGATCCCAGAACAGGATTTGTCCCTGTGGAAGGAAAACCCACAGCAAACCATCTGCAGAGTGTGAGGTGCAGCGTGGGCTCTCCTGCCCTGAGCACTGGAACCTGCACACTCATCACACAGCTGACTGGAAAAGCTTGGGGTGATTCTGAGGCTCCATATTTAGGAGCTTCACCTTCCCCAGAGGCCTTGGCACATCATGGAATAACAGAGTGGCCTGCCTTAGAAAGGACCTTAAAGCTCATTCCATCCCCCCTGCCATGGGCAGGGACACCTTCCAGTATACCGGGTTGCTCCAAGCCCCATCCAACCTGGCCTTGGACACTTCCAGGGATGGGGCAGCCACAGCTTCTCTGGGCAAC
>JAWWLV010000040.1:7376305-7409372 GCA_035041135.1 Platyrinchus mystaceus
CTCTGGACTCTCTCCAGCAGCTCCATGTCCTTGCTGTGCTGTTCCCCAGGGCTGGAGGCAGCTCTGCAGGGGGGTCTGAATCCCCCCACCCACTGCCCACACTGCTCTGGATGCAGCCCAGGCCAGTTGGTTTCTGGACTGGCAGCACACACAAATTTGCAGAGGCATTTGAGTTTACGCTGCAGGGGACCAGGGATCTGCTCTGCTGAAACAGGCTCAGGCTCTCACTTCTCTTAACCCACACAATTAACTCCAGCAGTCCCAAATCCCTGCTGCCCATATCAGGGTGGGGAAGCTCCCACCTGCAGCAGGTCTACTGGATAAATCATTTGCTAAAACCAACCTCAGGACCTCTGGATTGAATAATATGAATTTCTACAACCTGTATTAACTGGGGAAGCATTCCATTAATCTTACACATATGTGACCTAACCACTAGTCACAGCTGCTTGCAGTTAGTAAGGATATTTTTTGTCCTGGTGACTGAAATTATGGCAGAGCCCCTGCAGCCCTGCCCCTTTGGGCAGGGATAATTCCTCGTGGGTGGCTGCTCAGCGAGGAAGAGACACACAGGCAGGGGATCCAGGAACATTTTGTCAAAGAAATGCATAAAGGAAGGATCATTTTAGGCTGATTCACCTCCCTGCATGTGTGGGTGTATCCAAATCTGTGTATGCATATGTGTGTCTGTGTGTTTGCCTTGACTGAATGAATCACCCTACCTGTTACAGTGTAAAACAGCAAACATTAGTAAAACCCATAATAAGCCTAGTGGTGGTGATTCAACCAAAGCTAGCACATCTGTCACTGAGCAACAGACTGCCAGGCTTTTCATCAAGGGAAATACAATTGAATAATAATGTAGTAAAGGTAAAGAAGCTTCAACAGAGCTTTCTGCCAAATTAAATACAAGGTACACAAAAGAAAAGAGGAAAAAAAAAGGCAATACAAATACATAACCTAACCCCTCTTGAATACAAATCCCTTAGTAATGAGGAGTCCATGGCTAAAGACACATCACATCTGCAGTCTGAGCAGCTTGTTCAGGGCTGGGGGGTGGATGTGGGTGGATGGGTGAGCAGTGAGGATGCTGACAAGCGTCCAACTCTGGGAACATGAAATCTTCCCTGTGCCAACAGCCAAATAAGGAATTGAAGGGGAGGAAGAGATGGGCTTTTTGACTAATATTTTGAGGCCTGATTCTCTAGTGCCATCTGGTCACTTGGCAGTGCTCTTGGCGATGTAGAGGAGACTTAACCCCATCCAAAGTGGTCTCAGAGGGATTTCTCTGCGGTAGAAAATCCTTTGATGGCAAAGGACTTGTGTGGTGCTTGTAGGAGACACTAAGCTGGAGAGGAAAGACAACATTGCTGCAGGTGCTTCCCTCTCCCCAGGCTCTGGCTACTGCACCACCTTCCTGCAGCCACCAGCTGCCAGTCAAGACTCAGGAGCCCCAACCACAGCCTGACCTGGCCATCTCCTACTGCTGCAACCACATATCCACATGCAAAAACTGCCCTGAGGTATTTAATGCCACTCTTCCTTTTCCCAGTTCATTCCCAGCACAGCTCAGACAGGTGGGCAAGTCACCCCAGAGTGTTTTACAATAACTCTGAAGCAAAAATTTTTCTCATAGGTAGCATCAGGTGTGATGGCTCAATATTGAGCCATCAAAGGGCATGATGGCTCTATATGGAGCTCTTTGATGCCAGAGGTGAAATCTCTGCAACATCTTTTTTTTTTTTTTTTTTTTTTTTTTTTTTTTTTTTTTTATAAACTTGTATAGAGAGGTCATGGGTCCATTCCTGGTATTGTGTATAGTTTATATATAGTTATATTATAAATAGGAACTGACTTCCATAAACAAATGTGTCTACAAGGTATGTCAGCACTTAGCACTGTGAACTCAAGAGTCTTGGCTCCTCAGATAAAGACAAAGGAAGGAAAGGATGGGGTGAGACACTGGCCAGATTATTGCCTTTGAGCCTGCTTGGCAGGTGAGAAAATATAAAAAAACAGGCCCATGGGATAAGGGAATGAAACCAGGACCTGTGGAACCAGAGGTGGACAAGCCCTTCTCCCACCCACACTCAAGGGCATTAGGACCCAAAGTTTATTCAAATCTATAAATCTGAAGGACCACAATGAATATTGGAGGCTGCAGCACTAACTCACAGGAATGAGCCATCAAAGAGGCCCACCAGACATTTTAGGGGTGTGTTACAGTGGCAATGCCACTTCTCAGAGGGGCTGTGGAGAAGCCTTCTGAAACCCCACATCCTTTTTGTACTGCTCTAGTTCGATAAAAAGCCTTTAATGGGGATATTGTTGTAAATGATCCTGCCGCCCTTCTGCTGGAGTGTAAATAAGTACAATGGGCCATCAATCTGTCAGCTACAAACAAAACATCTCTGTAACAAAAAGAAAAAAGGAAGGGGAGAGGCTTATGGTGTAGACATTTTCCTGCCTGCAGAGGAACTGTTTGGGGGCATTTAATTTTCAGCATTCATTTTCTTTATATTTTATCTTTCTCTTGTACACGGAGCATTCTCTTCTCTTCTGGTTTTGTTCCCATTTACCTCTTTCTTTTTTAACCAGAGGGGCATTAAAAATCTCAACACCTTTTAAGCATCTGTGTTTACCATTCTCTCGGCTTTTAAAACCGCTGCAGGACTGGAGATAAAAACACACACACGTGCACACTCAAATACCCAGACCCCTTCTGGCTGGAGCGGGAGGTGAAATAAACCCTTTGGACTATTTCGAGGTGAGACAGATTTACAAAAGCTCCAACACAAACCCCACAACAATCAGCACAGCGACAGTTCTGCCGGGCTGAAAGGGAGCCCTCCTGCAAATTTCATTTTAAAACGTGCTCTGCAATCGCCTCTCCCGAGCACATAAACAGCCCTGCCAAGCAGTTCCAGCTGAGTCACCATTGCAGGCCAGTCCATGCCTCTCCCTCTCCTGCTTCTCTCCTTTTTTTCACTGCCTCAAAGCAGAAAGATCAGTGCATTCTGCCCAGGCTACCAAACTGTCCACAAAAATTCAGGCTAAAGAACAGCATTATATGAAGTAGGAGACAATAAAGCTCCGAATCTTTGAGCAGAGCAGGGGTGAGTTGGTTTTTCTCATTCCCTTCCAGCGTTGGATGATGACCATCAAGCAGCCACACAGAGGCAGTGGGGCAGTAAAGGTGTGATGGCAATTGGCTTGGGGTGGGCAGGATGGCAAAGGACCCCCAGACCACCCAAATCAACAGAGTAAACTCACAGAAAAGAGAGGAAAAGGACAGAAAAGAGCACAAATACTTCTCAGTGTTGTCACAGCACTGGGTACACCTGTGAGGAGCTTGCCAGTCATAATTACTCATGACTGTACACTAATATTTCATATGCACACAAATTACCCTCCACTGCTGGTGCTGAATCCACCTGCAGCAAACCCCTCCCTGCAGGGGCTGTGCTCTCCCCCTGCCAGACTCCTCCCTATCCCCCCATTCCCAGCCTGCATCCCATGGATTTATTGCTCCAGAGTGCCTCGTCCTAACACACCTACCTGGTGTTCATCTAAAAGCAATAATAATAAAGGAGAAGGTTTGAAGCAATTCAACACAAACCCCGAGCCAGAGAACAGCCATATGTTCCGTGCGGGGTTTCAGTGCTGGGGGAAAGGAAAATAAACCCCTAACACACTTAAGTCAGCTGTGATGCTGCACTTGAATTGGGAAGATTGGCCTCTGGTTTTATCCCTGTGAAAATCACAGCCATAGGAAAGCAAAACCCAGGGAAAAGCAGCCAGTACCACCTCTCTGAGACCGTGCACCAAAACGCATCACCCACCTGCAAGAGTCACCAAAAAGCCCATCAGAAAAAGCTGGCAGAATTTCCCTTTTTTTTTCCCCCCCTCTGTCATAGAGGCTATAAATTATTTAAGCAAATTTTTTTCCTTAAAATATTTCTGGGTTGGTTTTGTTTTTCTTGGTGTTTTTGTTTGGGGTTTTTTGTTTGTTTGTTTGGGGTTTTTGGGTACATTTAAAAGAAATTTACACAAGAAAATGTCATTGCTACTGATCTTTGTCCTTCCAATTCTTTTGAGCTGGAGAATTTTCCAAAGCAAATATTTCAAAATAAAATGGATTGTTGAAAAGAAATTAAAAAAAGCCTACAGGTGTTTTTAGAAGAAGCTGCTGAAACAATTCTTTTGTATTCGAAAAAAAATAAAATAAAAAAGAGAGACCAAATTGGAGGAGGGAGAAAAGAAAGAGGAGTCAGTGATAATACCTGTTACTTCCTTCCCATCCTAAATTCAGTTTTTCTCAGGAACTTCTTAGGTTGAAAGTATTGGACTGTCATTCCATGCCATCCGGTTTTCCTACAGCAGCCAGGCCTGACCTCCTGTGCAGAGATCTCCCTGTTGTGCCTTCAAACATCAGCTGTTGAGGCCGTATCCACCCAGGAGAAGCTTTTTGGGATCCAAAATCCCAGTTTTTGCTCTTCTCTACCATAAGTGACTTTCATTGAGCAAGTGAACTATAACCCACTGACTTATGCTACTAAAACTAAAACCACTTTCCAAAATAATCTCAGTACAGCCCTTAAGCCCTGGATTGGATTTGAACCAGGTTTCTGGAGGAGAAAGTTAAAACAAGTAGAAAACAGATGCAGTTCAGAGGAAAGAGCAGAAGCATCTTGTCTCTCTTTTAGAGCAAGATGATTTGCCATGAAATATGACTGCTTTAAGACACATCATTGCATCATTCAGCAATGCTTTCAGACTATTGGCCTCACCCATTTATTTTCACAGAGATCAGACTGTAAACCTCTGGGGGGAATAAAGAGAGGAAAAAGAGAAGTTGTCTGTTTTCCTATCAATTTTTGCAGATAGATTATACCTCCTTCTTTCTCAAAAAAAAAAGAATATCTACTTGAACAAACCCTTGTGCCAACAGACTTGGGTACATCTGGGTGCAAATGTGAGCAAAAGACAACACAAATATCTTCTTGTGCAACATGTTGTGTAATAACCCGGTATTTTTAAACCAAAGCATTAAAGGATTTTCTGACTATCTCTTTTGCAAAAATAAGAGCACAGTACTAACCCTCCTCACCTTGGCAAGAGGAGGGAGAAAGGTTTAAAAATGTAGCTCCTACATTTACAAAATTGAGTGTGCCAAATAAAAGTATTCTTCCATATGCTGGTTTGTTTTTGGTTTGGTTTTTTTTTTTTTTTTTGATACATTTCATGATTTTGATGTTTTACACCACGATTTCTGTATGCTCAGGGTTGGCAGTGCTGCAGCAGGGATGTGTCACTGTCAGCCTAGATGAGCAGCTTTGCTTTGGACAATGTTCTGGTCCTTTCCTGACTCCGGTGGGATCCAAAACATCACCATCATTCCCTCTCAGACAGCTCCCAGGCTACCCCTGGGCAGGTACAAGAATTTGGGGAATCCAACTCCTTCTGCAAATGGAGCTGCTGCTGTTTCTCCACAGCATCGTGGCACAGGATTCTGCTGCTGCATCTTACATGCCCTTAGTGCATTTTAAATATTAAGTAATAAAAATATGTATAAGTAAAGAGTACATCCATAAATAAAGCAAATGTATAACCCACTGAATTATTTCATTACCAGCAGCCACATTCTCTAACAGAATAACTAAGAGCAGAATTTTCTCCCGACTTAGCTTCTCATTATTAAAATAGTACCAACGATTACTTGCAGGACATGCATTCTTGAGCTAATCATTTGAGGATTAATTTTATGTATGCATAAATAACTCATGTTTTGACTCAGGGCCTTTTCAAGCAATGTACTTGACAAAACACACTCGTGTTTGAATACCATCAGCTCAGTCAGCACACACACAGTTGGTGCTTCTACAGAGGCACAGGAGGACTAATGTCCTTTTTATTTCTTCTCTCACCCAGAGAAGCTGTGGCTGCCCTATCCCTGGAAGTGTCCAAGGCCAGGTTGGATGGAGATTGGAGCAACCTGGTCTGGTGGAAGGTGTCCCTGCCCATGGCAGGGGGTTGGAACAAGATAAGCTTTAAGGTTCCTTCCAACCCAAACTATTCTGTGATTCTTAGAAACCTTTGTATTCTGCCATGTGCTGTGGTTATTCTTTGACATGGGCTTGCAACTTTGTCACCATCCTGCCATAAAAATTCAGAAGAATATTTAAATAATATTAAGAAGAATATTGAAAATATTTAAATCTGAGATATTTAAATCTAGAATATTTAAATACAGAATATTTAAATCCAGAATATTTAAAAACAGCTCACAAATCCTGTTCCATTTAACAGAACAGCAGCCTCTAACCACGTGTGCATGGGGGGGTGGGGTGGGGGGAAGTTTTTGCCAAGATACACCAAGATGATGTGAGGACAATGTCTGTTCTGCTGCAAAGCTGATGAGCCTTCAGGCCACCAGTGCTCCACACATTGCTGCCACCCATTAAAAGGGCCAAGCAAACACACCCCTAGCACTTCCAATACATTTATTTTTCAATGGCAACGTGTTGGTTGAAGCCAAAGCTTTCCTGTCTTTACTGCTGCTGCCTGTGTTAGTGAACCCCTGTTAGCAAAGGTGTCCTAAAGCAGGTCACAAGCACACCTGCTGTGCAGCTCTGGCTTTCCTTTGCCTCATCTACCGAGATTTTAAGCTGTGGAAATGTGCAACATTTAGCACAGAAGGGGTTGAACACCGTGGCAATTACTATCAGTGATAATACACACTTCCATTCCCGTAGTCACACATGGGGCCTCACCCCACCACTTAAATTGACAGAAGAATAAATTCCATCAGTTTCTAATCTGTTGAATAAGTTATTTCGGAATTGTCAGGTAGGGTATTTCTTGCCTTTTTCTCTGAATCAAAATTACTTGGGTGGGAGAATGAATTATACAGAAAATTGTCTGTCTTTTTCTATCTGACTCAGGAAAAGAAGTTGGAATTTTTATATTTTTCATTGAACTAAAATTTTAGAGATGATTTGTTACTTAAAATATTTTATTTCAATTGTGTTGTAACATTACATTTTAATAGGAAAATGGTCCGTTTTGGTTACACTGAAGTAGCATAACATATTACAGAACACTGGCCATAGACATTTGTATTTATTATGGTGTGAACTGTCATAATAAATACAGTTGGCACTTTTTATTTTATCAAATAAGTGAAGTGGTATCAAAACAAAATCTAAATGATTTGTTTCAACTATTCCCAGCTGGAACTATCATTGAAACAGACTCCTTCCAGCTAAATATTTCGATTTTGACAAAACCACAATTTTTGGAACACATACTATTTCCTCAAGATGTTGTTGTTGTCTCTCACTCTGTATCTCTGATGTTGGCCATGCCCTGAGCTCTGATTAAAAGACAATGGGGTCAAATTCACAGTTTTATTAGCTTTAGTTACAGTGAGACTGCTATAATGCAGGCTGGCAATATCCACACCTCCATGAGATTCTGTGCCATGGGATGGGGATCCTTGAGGAACTTCCCCATGACTTAATTCTTGCAAATATTTTTGATTTTCCCAGTGGAAAATTTTGGTTCATCAAATCAAGGATGGGGCTTCTACAGTCAGCAGCACCCTGGTGGACTGATCAGTCCTCTGAAACATGTGAGGTGCTCTCAGCATCAGGAATGCAAATGTGTGCACAGCTCTGGAGATGCTTCACCCCGGGGCAATAAATGGGCAAAGCTCACCCCTAAGGAAATTCTCCATCTTCTCTCTGCATCAGAATGAAAACAAAGCTCTAAACCTTGATATCCTGAGTCTGGAGAGAGGTAACACAAAGCTCTTTTTTTTTTCCCAGGGGAAAACCTTCTCAGCATTTGCTATTGGAGCCTCACCTACAGCCCTAAAGCAAGGGGAGCTGTAGATAAAGGCACTGAGTCACACATCCGTTGTGCCTGGACCCACTGAAGAGCCAGCAGTGAGAAAGTAGCTAAAGCTCCTTTTCACCTGTTCTAGACCTTCTGCTCCTGGGTGCTGCCCTGCACACGGTGCAGAGAGCGAGCCCTGCCTGGTTATAGCTCATGCTGCTGAGAAAACAACCCCAGGGCTTTTATCTCCAGCCACTGAATCCATCAGAGAACTTCCCATGGTTACTGCCTCTGTGCCTCACCTCCAGCCTTCCTCTGGAATGCTCTATTCCCCCTTCTCCTCCCTCTTGGTCACTGTTTTGCCCCATGGGCTGCCCAGGGCAAGGGACTGACCATGGGCGGTGCAGCTGCTGATGTTCTGCCCCTACACCTCAGGCTCCTCCAGGGCAGAGCCAACCCTGTCCTCCACACCAAAGAGAGGGGCCACAGGGTGTTTTATGGCTCTCCTACAACCTTCATCTCACAGACGTGGCCTTTTACTTCAGGCTGTGGCAGTTCTTGGATTTAGACTGAGAGGTCTGTGAGTTCAGTCCCCAGCGCTGGTGACTCACACAGCGCCGGCACGTTATAAATCCTGCTGAACTTTGGAATGCAGAGCTGTTTGTAAACTGCAAAGCAGCTCAGCCAGCCCGGGGCTCTCACCAGCAGACTCAGGCAGCTCACCCAGGAGCATGGCAACACTGGACAAGGACTGGAGAAATCCTCAGAACTGGGGATGCACTGGCAGTACCTCTCTCTCCCCTATTTCTGCTGCAGCAACACCAACTGATGCTTTTTTTGTACTCTCTCATCACAAAATTCCTTTTATTGCTTACTCCTACCTGCACCATTTCCTTTGCTTCCAAATTGGCTTCCAGAGCCAATTTCTTAGCTTGCTTTTTACTACCTGCACCATTACCCCAGAGATGCTGCTCACAACAAATACACAGCAAATAGAAGTGTTACACGTGAGCGAGGACAGCCAAGGCGCCATGGAAGAGTGTTTCATATCAAAGAGTGAGGCAGAGGAGTGAAAAAAAGGAGGAGAGAAGGAGAGAAGACTGGAAATGAATGCTTGTCTTGTCTCAGTGTCCCCATGGTGATGTGAAAAGTCATTAAACACCTCAACAGACTTGCACAGTGGAGAAATCAGGACCAGCTAATAGGACAAAGGCGCTGGCACTTTATCTCTTGCTTCTCTTTGGGTTCAGAGCAATGAAGGTTACACATTCTCATGGCATCCTCCTGTGTTTTTAATATTATCCTATCAGCAAGATAAAATGCTCTTCACTCCTTTCCCTGAAAATTTCCTACTGGAAGAAAACTACAAAAAAAAAAAAAAAAGGCAAAAGCCTTGCTCTCGCTGCATGGGGAATTTCAAAGCCAGAGTTGTTTATTTTCTCCCTGTCCCCCCACTTGAGAAGTCTGGTTGCAAAACAAACTGTTTCACTACATGTCCTTGGCCTGGATTCCCTGCAAACACCAACAGAAGAGGAGCAACACTCAACAGGAGTAAAATATCTCTACAAAGTGATTCCCTCTGGGGCCTCTGTAAGCAGCAGTGGGGGACAGGACCTGAGGAGCTGGGAGTGGGATTCAACAGAAAAAGGTTTCATCATAGAATGTTACTGCTATAAATAATGACAATAATTATATTTTCCTTATTAGAAGTCAATAAGAGCAAATTCATGTGAACCTCCACTGTGCTACATCCTGTGCAGAACTCACTCAGCATCTGAACAGAATAAAAACCCACTTAGAAAAATAAACCCACTGAGAGGGAAGAGCCTCCCCTTGGGAAGCTGACAGAAAGGATTGGAGGACCTGACTCCACCAGCCACAAACCTCTAACATCAGGATATACACACTCCTTCTGTGACACAAAATGGATAGACTTCCCCCCCAAACCTTCAGAAAGAGAATATAATGTCATTTCCCCTGCAATACCCCACAGAAGCCATACACTCAGGCAATCCCCAGTCCCCCATTCCCCTACTTTTTGCTTACAAATCTCCTCTTTAAGCTACTATTGTTTCTTAATGGAGATTTTCAGACAGATCCTTCTTTGTGCCAACAGAAAACCATCTCTAAAAACGTTCCTGCTGAGTGGACCCCTGAATTACAGGGAATATCTTTTCTTTGCTGTACTTACAGCAAGTTGTGAAAGACTTGAATGCAGATGATTAAGAAATCTGGCATCACCTATATGACTCCTTTTTGCCTTGAAAGGAAGGTTCATCCGAAATATAAAACCAGGAATGTTTTACCCCAAAGTGCAGGTGCTGCTGGAAGCACTTCAGCACACATTTCCCCCCTTGTCCCTGAGTATGGCAGTGTCCAGCTGGGGTGTGTGGCCAGGGAGAAAGGTCTGAGGACAGCCCTGCTCCTGTGCCTGCCCTGCAACAGCCCAGCCCCGCTGCCTCCAGGGGAGAGCAGAGACCCACAGAGGGGATATTCCAAAGCTCACCCTTACTTGCTACTTGTTTTAGTGCTGCTTTTTAAGCCATTTTCTTCAGCAGAGAAATAATTTTACCTCCAAGGGTGTATATCAGCTCTGCCTTCAGCTGTCCCTCAGCTGCCCGGAGAGCTGACTCCGAGCGAGTTCTGCTTCCATTCCCTGCCAAGGACAACGGAGGTTTAGGAGACGCTGATGGTCCTTGACCAGCAGTATTAAGACACTAAATTACGCTGACATGGCCCATAAATTGCTAAATGAGGGACTCCCAGACAGTGATGTGGCGTGAGCCGAATGACTACAAGGGCTGCCCGTTTGCTGGAAAACTCGGCACACGATGGATGCTCCAAGTCCTGAGCCATCCTGCCAGGAGGAAAGAACACTGTTTACCACAGGGCTTGGTCACTGCTGTGGAAATGTCCCAGTTGTGCAGGACTTAAGAGGTTTGGTTGTATTTTCACGATAATACTGGCTGTTATTTACGTATGTTGGGTAAAGGACAACTCTCAGGGTAGAGACGGACAAAGGCAGTCTCCACCTGTAAAAATAGAATGAGTTTACTATTTCTAAAGAGGAGTAAAAAGCCTTTAATCTCCTTAAGATTGTGCCACCTGCCCACTAGCAGGCAGGAAAATATTATTTGGATTTATACATAAGTTGATAAAAGACCCAAGGCAGCATGGGGAGCTCTCCCCAGTGTGAGAGGGAGTGGGAAGATGGTCTCACTTCCAAGAGGAAGTCATGTAGTTCTGGCACATGAAGATGAGACAGAACCCACCCTTGGCTAAAATCTCAGGGATGGAACTAAAAGCACTAAAATCCAAAGCCCCAACAGTTATAGTGAGATAAGAAATAAGCTGTTCTAGCTGGGAGTTATCCCTGATTTCATAACTTTTGGGGATTTGTGAACAACAGCCACTAAATGGCCTATTGGCCAGGTTGGACAGGGTTTGGAACAGCCTGGTCTTAGTGGAAGGTGTCCCTGCCCATGGCAGGCAGTTGGAACAAGGTGGTCTTTGAGGTCCCTTCTAATCCAAAGCAGCCTGAGATTCTATGGACTAACCTTTATGAATTTCCTCCCTTGTTGCTGTCAGCCAAGAAACAGCTAAATGTGAAGGTGACACAGGCAAAGAGGCCCATAAAGGCACACTGTGCTCTGACAACGACACACTAAAGAACATTCTCATCAAAACGAGCAACTTTTAAAAAGTTACTTTCAAATAAAGGAAAGCACTGTCTCTTTTTTCCTTCCAGTAAAATATCAGGGTCTTACATTTTGGTTTTAGAATGAGGCAACACAGTGGGTTCCTGCTATCCCAGGGGTCCAAGGATCCGTGGCTGATCAAGTTTAGGAGTTTCAGTGACAGCATGGTACTAAGTGAACATAAATCATTATTTATACCAAATGGCTCAGTAATACTGCACATGGTGCACAGCATTTCACCTTCTACTTCTCTCTGCAGAGAAAACAAGCTAAACTTTATTTTGTAGGATCTCTTATTTGCTCTCTGTCACTGCTAGAGAACATTTGTCTAGAAAACTGCCTATGACCTGTCCAATTGGTACCTTGTTAACAGCTTATAGCAGTCCCAACTCCCAGGCCCTGCTCAGGATTGAGCTGAGACTTTAAATAGTAAGATAGTCACTATAAACAGCCCCATTGTCAGGATCTCACAATCAAAGCAAATACATAAGGAAGGGGGATGGGGAAGACACAAGACATAAGCAGTGATGTTTGCTTCCTCCCTGCCAGGCTTTCAGATGAAGTTTCTATGCTTTACCTGCATTTTAGGCTGGTAAATGATCCTTTGACAACAAACATAAGTGTGAAGGGAGAATAAGCAATCTCAATGACAGTGAAGTTATTCTTCCTCCATCCAAGGTATGTAAATTCAGGTGATCTCTGCTGCTTTCTTGTAGAGAATTGTTTTGTTTCATAGTGTTTAAACTGAGGGCAGGTAACTCCCCCTTCCTCTCCCCTCCCAGCCAAGATTGAAAATAATATGGGAAAGATGTCCAGAGAGCTGATAGAGTCTGGCATCATTTACTCTGGATACAGAGTGTGAAGAGGAATAAAAATGCAGACTCAACAGTTTCAGAAAAGTACCAGCACAGCAAGAAAGGCAGGAGGACAGATTGCTGGGATACACTCCTTCTTAGCAACAAGATCTATGGCAGCACAGGTTTTCTGTTTGTTGTATGGGTTTAAGAAGGATGTATTTTTGCTCAGATTAAATAAAAAGGAATATTTTGCTTTCCCTAATTCTCCATTCCCCTCTATCCTCAGAGGCTTGTGTTTAGCTTGAGTAGAAGGAGAAAGATTATTTTTATGCTCCAATTTCAGAAAGCTGCTTTCAGTTTGGAAACAGCTGCTAATAACTTCGAGACTGGTGTGGGAAGAAGATTTTTGCTGTGGGAGGAGGGAGCTGATTCAGGTCTCAGAAACTGCTGTCTCCATTCCACCCTGCCATGCCCTCACTGTGCAACCTTGAAGGAGTCTTAATTTGAGCACTCAGGTCTCACCACCTGTGAAAGCCAGACCATGATCAGATTAGCTGCTTTCACTGCTGTTTGCTCATAAGGACACAAACTGTCACTCTGGACTACAGACACTCCGACCTGGCTTCATTCTTTCTGGCAGCAATAACCCCAAACTTCCTGAAATGCCAAGAATCTCATCCAGAACAAATGTCAAAAAGTCCTGCTCAAGGTGAAAGTGTCCTGCTGGGTCCCAGGCCAGGTTGTGTCACCTACAGAAATTTTACATCTAATTTTCCAGTCTGTGAAACGCACTGCTGAACCTTTCATTTCTTCAGAGGAATATCCACCCTGGCTAGAAGTCCAGATGTCTGATAGCTTGGCCCAGACAGCATGTTGTTCTTCCTTTGCTATTTGTATTCCAGGGTTTCACAAGGAGGCTACAACCATCTCCTAAATCCTCAGCTCTAAAGACCCTCTGACACAGCTCCACCTCACTATGAAAACCACAACATTCTTTTTTGTTTTCCCATTTCAGCTGCACCCCACAATGTGGCATGGAGAGCAATTTGGCATTGCCTGTTGATGGGATAGAAGGAAGAAAAGGGAACGGAAAAGGTGAGAGCATAGTCACTTCTATGCTGGTGTGTGACTGAGTGTGAAGTGGATAGAAAGTCATTTTCCTAAGCTGCAGTCATTGCATTCATCTGCCCTTCACCAGAGCAGAATATTTCATCTTTCAATACCATGGACAACATGCCTGATCTCAAATAGAAACTGTCCTTCCTTTTACACATCCCTCATAATAATCTGATTTATCCCAGACAGCTTTTTCCATAGGATGTATCTCACGCTGACTCTCACATTCTCTTTTGAAGGCAAAAAAATCATATTGCACCTGTTATGAAATATTCCTTTGATCTAAGGGAAATCATGAGCAATTTGTGTGTGACATTTACTAACTAATGTGCTGAGGGAATATTACTCCTAGAAAAACACTATTTTCTGGTAGTTTCAATATACTGAATAATGCTATGCCAGTGATGATTCATCTGGAAAAGGTAACTATTTCAGCATGATGAGCAATATTAATAACAACACACTACACACAGTGCTTCTCAAGCAGACAGATCCTAAAACCCACTGCAAACCTTTTATATAAGGACCATTCAGTCACTCAGTGAATTGCAGGCACCTGTGAGGAAAGCAGGAACCCCATTTCTGTACATACCATACATGGAAAAGGAAAGTGGGATTGGAGTTGAAGTACTGTGAGAAATGAATAAAACAAGCTGAAATCTGACACTGAGTATGATGATCTCACAGCCTTAAGAAAAGAATATCGGGTTAAAGTGGTCAGTGTAGGGTCTGTCAAGGCACAGAAGAATCAGGGCTGAGCAGAGATTAATGCAAAGGGAATTTTCTATGGAAGTTGCTGGGCACAGGCAGCCCTTGCTCTCCTGGCTCCCAGGATGGTGCTCAGAGCCTGCTGTGCCTGAATCACCAGAGCTCCCCAAGACCTGGCTTAGATCTATCAGCCACAGAACAGACCCAAAACCACCTTTCACCAGTGAACATCTCACCTGCAAGGGTTTGTTAACCCCTATACAGTCAGTAAGCACTACACCAAGTTGGAAAAAGACCAGAGCCTCTATTTCTCCCTCCCCTGCCCACAGTGCCCTTCTAAATACCTGGCTCAGCCTTGCTGTGAGAGCTGACAACAGGACAATCTGTGGGGGCTGCCAGAAATGTAAATGTGGTGGGAATTTTAATGATCACATGCTTAAAACTGAAGTTGCATCTGTTCCACAGTGACATTGTTACTGGCACACAGGACATTTCAGGAGCCTTAACAACTATAATACCAAAACAAATATCTGCTGAAATTCGAGAAACATGTGGATGTATTAATGTATTGTGTGGAGATAAAATGAAGGCACAATCATTGCCTGCAGTAATGATTCAAGCTTTGATTCAGCAAAGGGCTTAATCAAGCACTTAACATTCAGACAAGCACCAATGCACTTCCTCTGGGGCTTGGCTACACATTGGAGAAATCCTTCTCCCCTTACCTTTCCCCCCCCAGACACTGCAAACCCAACCATCCTGTGCTCCCACGCTTGTAATCCTCCTGAAAACAGCACTGGATTTTTGACTAATTGGATGATCCACCCCAGAGGTGGATTCAGTTCATTTTGGAACAAGGTGCTGCAGACAGCTGAATTCACACTAAGATGACAACATTTCCATGGGCATCCCACATTTAAACATCATCCAGAGCCCTCCCTCTTTTCCAGAGGACTCTCTGTAGCTCTGAGACTACACATCAAGTAGATGTCACCTCAGTGCTTTATAGAGATAGTTGTGGCCAACACTGCCATATCACCAGGTTTTCAGAGGGAATACACCCCAAACCAGGGACTTCTTGCTTTTACAACATCCCTGCTTTGTGCATCATGGTAAGGCACAGGTTTGGATGAGTGACAGCCACTAATTCAGGATTGAGAGAAGCTGAGCCTGACCTCATCCATGAACACGACCTCATCCATGTCTGTGTCTGCAGGGAGGGGGCAGAGGATGGACCAGGCTCTGCTCAGGGGTGCCCAGAAATAGGACAAGAGGCAAAGGGCAGAAATTGATGCCCAGGAAGTTCCATCTGAACGTGAGGAAGAACTTTCTTGTGCAGTGACCGAGCACTGGTTGCCCAGAGAGGATGTGGAATCTCATCTGGACACAATCCTGTAGCACTTGCTTAGGGATGGCCCTGCTTGAGCAGGGAGATTGGACCAGGTGACCTACTGTGGTCCCTTCCAACCTGACACATTTTGTGATTCTGAGGTGAAGTCTGTGCTCTGGGCAAGTCACCTCATTTGCTTATCTGCGCAGTTGGGCAATAGTAACATCTTTCTCACACTGGCTTTTAGAAAATAAAATTCAAGTCCATCAGTTGCTCAGAGCCTTTGAAGTTGTACAACACCAGCACAAAGGGATTTACACTCAGCTGTGATTTCAGCTGCCAACAGGATGCTGATCCTTAGTAACAGCCTCAGACATTCCCTATGACATTCTGTCTATCCAGCCTAAAGCCAAGCTCTTTTTATAGGCACAGCATAATTTCAAGACTATTAGGCTGGGTTTGTCCCTCACCTACAAAGTTCAGTCTAAAATCCTGTTTGGTTTTGGCTCTCTAATAGGAACCCTGAGTTTATTTTCCCATTCCTTGCCCCCCATGGAGCTGTTCACTTTGCATGCTCACTTGTTTCCCTTCCATGAGCTGCTGTTCCCTCCGAGGAGTTGTTAAGTTGAACGTGTTGTGGTTTTACTTTTGTATGTTAATTGATACACTTTTTAATTTTATTTTTGCATATTATTTGAATTTGGTTCATTGTAAATTAGATTCTAAACAATTGCTGCTTGCCAGCAAATCTCAGACAAGCACAACCTCCTTCAGAGGAAATGCTGATGAAATTCAGTCTTGTTTCTGAATCACTGATGCAAAAATCCCACCTTTAAGAACAGAGAAGGGAGGGGGGAGCCTCCATTAATATAAATACCTAATTTCCACTGACATTTACAGGGGCTATGATAGCTTCATGGAAGCAAAATATAACCCAAAGGATTACACTTAAAATATCTCTACAAACCCACCTGATGTTTTCTAGTGCTCAAACATTTATAAAAGGCAGTTTTCTTAATACTAAAAATGAACTCAGGGGAAATAGGGAAATTATTCAAAAAGATTTGTTTTCAAAGTTATTTCTTCAGACTTGGGCTATAAAAGAAAGGCTAAAATCCAGAGGATTAATTGTCCTATTCACACTAGTATCTAACAGTATCCCTACCAGGATTCATTTCTCTAAATATACATGGAAGAAATTCTCCCCTGTGAGGGTGGGGAGGCCCTGGCACAGGTTGCCCAGAGAAGCTGTGGCTGCCCCATCCCTGGAAGCATTCAAGGCCAGGTTGGAGAGGGCTGGGAGTGGAATACTGGAAGATGCCCCTTATCTTTAAGGTCACTTCCACCTCAAACCATTCATTAATTCTATGGTTCTAAATATTTCAAGCAGGCCTGGAAGTCGTAAAGCTAAATACAGAATTGGTTGAAATGAAAAAAGAGTAAAATTAACCATTTCATCATTCCTATGAAACACTCTTGGACTGAAGCACATATTTCCAGGTCAGTGGCACAGAGTAGGCTGGAATACAAAGCTAGTCTTGCAAGGTAGACTAAAACTGGTGCCTTGACACAATTCACCTCTGCTAAACTCCTCAAAAATCTAATGCGTACACCCCTGATATGCGATGAATTCCCAGCAGGCAGTGGGCCACGTTCTGGATGACAGATTAATTTAATCTAAATAAGGGAATAAGGGAGAAAATTGCTCCAAAAGCAACACAAAGCAGCAAGATTCCCAACTCAGCTCTCCTGTAAGACTCAAAACAGTATTAAACATGTTAAAGAATGAAGCTTCCCTCCAAACATGTCCTTCAGCTCCTTAATGGATCCTGTGCACTCTGCAGGGAGCAGCAGCAGGCTCCAGCCAACAGGGCTGCCTTCCAGCAGACCTGGCAAAGGCACTGATTTACTCTGACAACCACTAAGAAAAACAAGGAAAGAACAAACTTTGCGATTAACAGTTATTCCCTTCCCCTCTCTGCTGTCCCTTCCTCTTGCCTGGCTGTATTTAAGCTCTCAGACAATGGGGATGGGAAAATTCTCACTGCTAGTCCTTACCATTAGTTTTTCCACTTTAATTTTGTTTTAAAGCTCAGTAGAAATCAAAGTCAGTGGAGCTTGAAGGAGATGAGATTAAACTAGAAAATATTTTGAAATATAAGAAACAAGAGCTTGCCTGGGTACCAAAATGTTTTATCAGCTTCCCACGCCACGTTCTCCATGAAACCATGGACTGTGTCACCTGCTTCCTTCTGGCTTCAGATCACCACACAGCCCAGTGCTTTGGCTCTCAATAAAACAGATGTTTAGAGGAAAACCTCTTAGAATACCCTTAATATATACTGTGTGCAGTAAATTAAAGAAAAGAACAATTGGTTGAGCAATTATTGAACTCCATTGGTGTCTGAAAGCTGGTTTTTCCAATAAGCCGGAGGGCTTGGCTCGACTCTCCGCAGTGACCCACAGTAAATCTGAGCCCAGGAGCAGCTCTGTGGTGGCAGGGCAGGCTGGGCTTCACTGTGAGAGTGAAGAACCAAGTCCTCTTGATGCTCATTGATGGGCTGCCCTGTTTGCCAGAGCAATTAGGCTTCGCTCCGTGCCAGTCTCTTGGCAGCCCCGTAAATCTGACTCAAGTCTTCAGCTCCGTGTACAATTTTGAGGTCTCATTCTCCTTCTCAGATGGAAGAGTAACTTGAATGATATCCAGCACCTCTATCAATAAGAGATAACTGGCTTTTCCTCAGCCATTTTTTCCTTGATCTCCTTTTTCATTTACCCCATTTGTAAAACTGTTATGGCTGGGCAGATTTGGGTTTGCAACATCTCAAAACTGGCTGCAAAGGACAAAGTAGTGATTGAAGATCTTATATACTGCAGGACCATGTTTTCTCTGTATAAATATTGGATTATCAGAGTGAAAAGACTCCCTGGGATTTAGCATCACACTGACTAGAGCTGAGGACAGAAAAAGGGATGACAAAGCAAACAGGAGTGGAAACTCCTCCAGAGCTGTACTTGCTAACCAAATTTCTTTCCCCTCGGAGGCAGCAGATCCAATAGATGATTTTCCTCGCTTTCCACCTCCAAGATCAATAGGCAAGCTTTAACTAGGTCACAGATGAGATACCCAAAAAAAGAAAACTGCTTTCTAAGGAATAGTTTCTCCTCAGCAAATAATTGGCAATTTCTTTGCCAAAGAACCTAAAGAGACACGGAGCAGTGTTTCAGGTTGATCAGTTGTTCTGACTGTGCAAGAAATAGAAGACTGGCTCAGTTTCTCTACCTTTTAATTACACTTTTCCCTAAATCCATTGGAGACAAACCCCAAATAATTCTTTCCATCCAGTTGAACTTCAAATTAGACACATAATTCTTCTTCAAGAGACTTAGGTGTCAGCAACAAAAGTGTTGCTCTGAGTTCCCCAGGCAGGGCTTTCTACCAGAATCATTGGGTCATTTAGAGCACATGATCATTTCCACACTCCTCTTCTGCTTTTCTTATTATCAATAGAGGAAGACAGACTGACTTTTTCCAGGTGTTCACACATAAATAGAATAAGAAGAACTTTCTATCAGGCAGAGGAGGAGCTGCAAATGTGAGGAGATGAAGGATTTTCTCTTTCCCCTTGGTAATATTTTCAGTGCCGGTTTTCCTTCCACTTATTCATGTAAAAACCTGCTATTTGATAAAAACTTCCTCTAATAGCATGTTCCATACCCATGGGGTTTTTTGTGTGTTCAATGCATCAGTCAATTTTTCCCCATGGATGCCACAAATACCCTAATTAAGCCTTTATTGTCCTGCCCTGTGTTAATTCTCAAGTGTCTCCAGACCAAAACTGCAGACACAAGTCCCACTGCAAACTTCTTGGTAATCTGCAGTGATGAATGTGATGAAGTGACCTAAAAAAAAAAAAAAAAAAAAGGCCTTTTTGCTTGTTCTCTATTACATATGATACAACAGAACCTGGTGACACAAGTTCAAACACCAGAGGTTAACCCTGACTCCCACTGATCTTGAGAAGGATTGTTTGAATCCCACCTCCGTCCTCCGGCCCATGCTGGGTTTGCAGATACTTCCATGTGGATGGGGCAGCAAGTAGAAGCCCTTCCATTAATTTTGAATGATGCATTTCTCTCTCCAGCTATGAATAAACCAGATCAATGACACCAGCATGTTTTATTGGGCCTCCTGTGCAATGAATTGGTGGTGAGACAGGCGGGGAGATGGAGTCGACATGCAGATGAGATTTGTAAGTGAGGACATATTGATTATTTCCATCTCAGTTCAGGCAGTAATTCCACACAACGCCTGTTCCCCTGTTTCAGCTCATTATTTATGCCATAAAAACACTATCTCAATGATAATAACAGGCTTCATTTACAAGCCAGAGCATAAAGCATCGATGCTTAAGATTTCAGGAAGTGAGTTAAAGGAAGTGAGAGAGATTTAACAAGTCCAGGAGGTGCACAAAACTGCTGAGGCTCATCTTGTGGCTTTTTATGCCCTCCAAAAGGAGGATTGAGAGCAGGTGTTAGATTACCAGGCTTTTTATTAATAACTCAAGACTTATATGAGGATTGATTGATTGATTGATAGCCCAGTCAGCACTTTCCCAGTGAATAAAGCTCTCCACACTTTGTGCCATCAGCAGACTGTCCCTTCTCCATCAGGTTGGCTTCTGGTCTCCCAAAGGAGATTCCCCAGGAGAAGATCCCATGGAATCTGTGCAACAGAGATATGGTTTATAGCTGTGATTCATTTCCAGCGGTTTTTTCAGTCACCAGAACCATCCTCATAACCAGAATGACTTATCCAGCAACAGCCTCACCCCCCAAACCATCTGAGGAAATTCCTCCACCAGAATGGATCCATGATAACACCTGGGCTTCAACCTACATAAGGAAACATCACTCCAGACATCCACAAATGAAGCAATAAAAACTTTTTAGAAGATACAACTATTTCTTCTAATTATTTTACCACATCTGTCCTTGGCAGCTGTGTTCAAATAACGACATCAACCTCAGCCTGCTTCCCAAATAGCCAAAGGGCAGCTGTGGTTAACAGCCTGTAGGAAAAGCCTCATGCCTTCAGTTCTCTCCCTTAATTGCTGGGAAATGGTCCTGGAGCATTAAAACATGGCTGATACTTCTGTGTTGAAATCTCTGCAGAGCCATCAAGTGCAGAAATAGAGCCGAGCTGGGGACCCAGCCAGCCCAAAAGCCTTGGTTAAGCTGTAGTTAAGGCTCCGCATATGTCAGATAAGTCAAGAGAAAAGGAACAGCAGAAAATCCTCTTAAGGCAGCAAGAAATTGTTCACTAAAGCAAGATCTATTAAAACACGGAAGTGGAGTTAAGATACTCTAAACACTCCTCAACCACTGCCATCTCCACAGCCAGGCAGAGCATTTGATGAAGGCTGTGGTGCAGCACAGAAGTTGTGGTGCTGTGCAGAGCACAAGGGTCTGCTTCCCTCACTGCTGCTTCAGTCATGAGCCTTTAAGTGCTTAATGAACCCAGGTAAGAGGAACAGGGCTAAAATATTTATAGATACAGGACTAAGCTGAATGCACACAAGCGATTAGAAGAACACTAGACGACATTATCTGCACAAAGTTGCTGCCCAAGTTCTCTCATATTCAAAGACAAAGCAACATCAGCACATTACTGGACAGTTTGTGTATGGATTGAAATTCTTAATGGATTTATGGTCCTGATAGAGCTTTATGAAGTCTTCTTCCAAAGGATGCCCTTTTAACCTGGCTGTTCCTACTTAGGAGAGCCAACAGAGTCCCTGGATGCTCTAGGAGCTCTAAGTTGTCCTTGTACACAACTTCAGGACTAAGATTCTGTTCAGGTGTTCTTGAAATTTTACTAACCCCAGTAGTCTCAGCACATCCAGGAAACTGCAGCAGGGGAAGGAAGAATTTTCTTAAAAATATTTAGAGTCACATGAGAGAAAAGCATCCCCTAACATAAGCTGCTGGTTTGCTCAGGGCAAACTCTGACAGCAGAGGCCATCACCAGCTGAAGTGAAAGGGATGGCTTTGTCACTTCTCAGGCATGAATGACAACCCTTGTAATGAAGTAAAGATAAAAGCTGTCCCAGAACTTGTCTAGGAACCAGAGATGAGCCCAATCTCAAGTATTCAAGAGGCAAATCTCACATTCCCCCAAGTCAGGAAAACAGGGGGAAATACATTATTGATGAAGCCAGGAAGGAACCGCAGCAGGTTATAAATGCAGGTGGTCTTATTTAAAACCTTCGTGGAGATAAGGGATAGGAGCAAGGAAACTGAGAAATGCTAGATTTTATTGTGCCCTTCTAGACACCTGGGGGCACAACCTTGCCTCTCCTGAGTCCACAAGCTTAATAAGAAACAAAAGCTCACGGCATCTTTGCCCTTCCCTGGCCTCTAAAACATCTCAGGTCAGCGAGGCTCTTCAGGACGTGTCACCAACCATACTGCTGGGCAGGACACTGTAATTATTCAGCTTCTGTGAATTTTTAAATATGAAACCTGCGTGCATGTTATTACAGCACATCAGCTGGAAGTCTGCCATCCCCAAAGGCCAAGCACAGCTATGAGCTGAATTATGAGAGTAAGAGCAACAGAAAGGAACACCTCCCTGCCAGCTCCTTCCCTTACTGCAGACTTATGCAAATGGACCAAACACAGCCACCAGAACTGGCCCCAGTCGCAGAATAAATCTGTCTAATAATAACAAGGAAGGAAGGGGAGGCAAGGAAAGGATCTGTACTAGGGAAGTGTGCAGTTAGAGAAGCTTCTATAGTACAGCTTGCCCTGGCAATCCTTCCTCTGGCCACACCAAACTTTTCTGTGTCATTGAACCTTCTCATTGGCATCGTGTCCAACTTTTGTAAACTCCACTGCAATCAGTGGTGAGAGGGAAAACATCTCTGGGGAAGGGCAGAGACAACAGAAAGGATAAAGCTTTTACAGCTCTACCAACTGATACTCCATTCTCCAAGGGAGAAGACGAGACTCTCAAAAAGGAAGTGAGACGAAAGAAGGGAAATGGAGACATAACAAATGAGCCTTCACCCTCCTGAGCCATCACTATCCACTAGACCAGATATCTGCCACACTGCCCCAGCTCCCCTGCTTGTCCACCAATGCAGGAACACAACCTCCTTTGAGATCTTCCCTCCCTCCTGCCTGTGCCTGGACTTGAGGAATAAGAGAGGATGTTCAGAAAGGCTCCAGGGGAAAAATGTGGCCCTTGTGCTTTTGATGCAGTTTGTGACACCTTTGCTACCTTTCAGCAGCTGCCAAGGTGCAACCTCTCCAGTGATTACCAGAGGCTGCCTTTTTGATTAGGCTATATTTAACAGCTTGTCAAGGACACTGAGGATGGGTGGGTTTGTGTGCTGCAGAATGGAGTTGATTATGATTAATACACATCTACTAAATACACGAGTAATACAAGGACAAGCAAGGGGTCTTCTTTGGCTCCCTCTGTTCCATACCAAAAGAGTTGTCTCCTGCTTTAAGCAACCAACTTGTATTGTTCTTTTCACCTTTTTAACACTTGTGTAGCAGCTCCTTCTCCTTTCTCTTACCTTTCTCTTCCCTTTTGAAAATAAAACTGTGAGCCATTCTTATATAAGATCTACAGAAATGAAATTATTGCGTTCTCCTCTGGCCCTTGATCTGAGGCAGATCATTGAATTAAAGCTAAATACCCAGTTTACAAAGCAGGAAGCCAAAACACAGTGCTCCTCAATTCTTGCAGGGATTCCATGGAGTGACAACTAGCACAGTATTTGTCATTTGCTTTGTTGTTACCCACTGGCACATCCAGCCTTAATTAGACAAGTACAAGTCAGCACATTAGCTGCAACAGTGCTTCTTTTATTTTAGTTCTTTCCTGTCTGCAGTCACAGCCCAACACTGCAAACTTCTGGGTGCAAATTCATCCTGCAGCAATCCCACTGGAGCAGTTTGGGTCTGCTTTAATTAACCTGTGTGCAATCATTGCAATCTCCACATCACCTAGAGCAGGAGGCAGAGGTCACTCAGCAATGGGCTTTGTTTTTAAGCAACAGATGAACTTTTTCATTGCTGCATAGTATTTGCTTTGTATAATGCTTTAGAAGTGCATCAGGAGTATTTCTGCCAGCAGTCACCCTCACACAACCCAGGGAATGGACACAACACTTAAATACTGTGCACTCAAGCTGCTTCTCCACAGAAAGAGGGAGGGCTTTTTAAAAAAAATTAACAGTCCCAATCCACAGCCTACTTTGCATACAAGTTTTCAAGGTGTCTCTGGGGTTAACAACCCTCCAAGAGATTTGGGCTCACATGCAACAACTCTGAATATTTTGGTAGATGCCACTAAATTTTTCCTCCTTAGACATCACAGGCTCCCTCAACTCGCCAATTTCTCATTTTTACATTAAATACTCATATCTGTGAACTGCTCAGCCTGGCCCTTATCACCAGAGGAAAGAAAGCCTCATATCTGCTGCCTGCTGGGCTCTGCACACCTCTGCTCTGAAAGCCCAGCAAACTTCTCTTCACCTTATTTCTATGCAGAGGTGTCAGAGGGGCCTCTGCTCAGAATGACAAACCAGTCCACAAATCACTTGGGAATCTTCTGCACTCAATTTGCTCCAGCTCTGCCTGGCAAACAAGAGACAGGAGGCACATATACATTACTACTGATTAGTCCATGTCACCAGTATCAGCAGCCAGGCACCCGGGCTGACCGTAACTTTAAATATTGATAACCAAACTCATATATCATGGGCCTGGGAGAGTGACAGTTTCAGTGCAGAACAGCAAAGGCTTTCTACAATAATCAAATACTCAATAATTCATGAAAATATATCCCCCCCAAATCAAATTGGAAGCTATTTTGTGTAATATATTATTTAAAATTCAATATCATAATGCACACAACTTCTGCTCCTACCACAGAGGACCGTTTCAAAATGTGATTATGTGCGGACTCTATTTAAAAGTGACAATTTTGCTTTTCATTTGTTTAACAGCTTAAATGGAAGAGCTCAACTGGAACTAAGTCATCTGACAATGAAACCAAAGCCGACATAAGCAACTTTGCAAACTTCCTGACAAGTAAAAAGAAGGATGAATCTTCCTCATTGGTAACACAGATGACTTCCCCACTCTGATGCTCACCTTTACAATTTTTTCAGTGCTTAGTGAGAGGCAATATTTTACAAAACTGTCTGACAAACATTTTCACAGTTCTGCTGGTCTGTCACCGGCCAAAAAGGAGAGGGGAAAAAATAAAATCTGCTTGCAGTCCAGGGAATAGAAAATGGCTCTGGCTTTGCATCTGTTTATTCCTGTTGGAAAACCCATTTCTGTAAGGGAAGGTTGCCTGGTGTAAAGTGCCAAGAGGAGAGGGTTTTGCCCTTGTAAACTGAGTGCACTGGAGCATAAAATACAATCAAGATTTGTGACAAAATGCACGGCGGGCAGACGTCACTCCCCAGTGGCGGCGGGCGAGGGGTGAAGTGGCACCGAGTGATTGAGGGGCCCAATCTTGCACAGGGATCACGGAGGGAGGGTTGGCAGAGAGGAGCCTGGGCAGCCGTGGCTGAAAGGAGCTGCCTCCAAATGCAGGGAACAGTTTTGAAGGATAAAACTACTTTGTGAAGAGGGAAATCTCAGCCTGTTGGTGAAGTGCTCACAAGGAGAGTCTGCGAGCGTCAGTTCAAATTCCAATCTTTTCTCGAGTGTCTACTGCAGGTTAAATCTTTATCTTGTTCTCTCAAAGAGTGGGTTTTAATGAAAGCAAATTTGAAGGAACAAGCACTCAACTCTCTCATTTATCACCCTAAAGGCAAAGGATGCAGTCTTGAATGAGTTTTCTCTTCCCATCTGTTGTTCTGCATTGACTGTTTCCCACTCCTTTAGACATCTTTGATGTTTGATGTCCTTTTGCTCATTTTATTCCTTTAGCTCTGCAGTCCCAAATCAGAACAAAGTCAAGTCTGAGCCCAGACACTGCTCCTTTCCACAGCTGCAATGGGGCAGCTGAGCAGGGCTGTGCCTCTCACAGGTACCACTTGGAAATGTGCTTTCAGGGAAAAGGAGCTGAAGTCCTGGGGCAAAGCTGGTGTCATGAGGACGTAACGTCTTGTTCCAGATCATATGTTGTGGTTCAGCCTGTGCTCCCATCTCTTGGCTTTTCAAAAATTTTTAAGTTAATGTGTATCAATTTCTCAATTTAGAGCACTGTTCAGTAAGAGCAAAAACCAGACTGTTGTCCTAGGACCCGTTCTGCCAGTTACTGAAAATATTTTAAGTGGGTTTTTTGGCACCAAGAGTGCTTGTTTCTGCTTCCTTCTGGTTAGCAGTTTCTTCCATACTCCATGAGAAATCAAGAATTTTAAATACTTTGGCTTAGACTTTTGTTTCTGTTCATCTGTGCCCTCACTGGAGGTTCTCAGCCTCATATTATACGTGCCTGATGCTTTGCCACTGACATTCTGGCATCATGATAGTGCCCAGCAGCAAACAAAGGCACAGAGAAGTCATAGCACTCAAACATCTATTTTCAGACCAGCTAAAGACACTTAATATGTTAAACCAAAAGATTAAGAGGTGATGCCATGACAGTGAATAAGAGGAAAATACCAGGTATGAAAGAACTCCTCTGACAGAGAAAGACAAAACAGAAACAGTGACTTCGAGTTGTAAAGAAAATGTGAATCACCACCTGTTTCAGCAGAGATGAGCTATTCAGTACTCTGATCTCCCTGTGGATGCTTTGACAGCAGTAGTGACTTAATATTGGGGAAAAGCAAAGAGGAAATAGCAAGAAAACACAGTCCTGGGAAATGATATTACCAATTTGAGTCATATTTTGGAGGTTAGAGTGGTTCATAAACATGCAGAAGTTGTAGCATTTTTTATCAGTGACCCTCCAGACTTCCCATGCTCTCACCAACAGCTGCCTCTGGGTTTCCCCTGAGAAATTTCCTATGTTCCCAATCTGAATTCCCTGCCACCACAGTTTATAAGTGAGCTGAAGTGCAGCAACAAGCCCACACCTTCAATGCCACAAGCACGTTTTATGCAAGTGCCCATCACAACAGGATTTCACATGGGGGTAGAAACAGGAGAAAAACCTTCTGCAGAGCTCCTGAGACCTAGGAAATAGCAATAGACAAAAGTGAAAAGAAATTCAGAATATTGGTCTTTATAGCAAAGTCCACAAACCACAGGGTTCAGGCATGGCAACATGTCTGTGCCAAACAAGCTGAAACAACAGGGAAGAGATGGTTGATTTGGGTACTGAATCACCCTAGATGATGTAGTCAGTGTGGGTGACTGAAGAGTCTTGTCTCTAAAGGGCTGACCACAGCTGAAACAGGCATTTTTTTATGGGGAAAAAAATGGAATCTGCAGCAAAGTCAGCATGTGAGATGCTGGAATTCTTCAGAGTGATATGGCACTGTATATGCAGGCATTCACACATGGCTGCATCTCACTTTTAAATGTCTCTCAAGACTTGTATATTAAACAGAAGAAGGATTTTTCCAGGAACTAACACAGTTGGCAGCCTTTGTCTCTATTTTTTAAAGTAATTTATGAAAGAAGAAAAGTAGCAGAGTCAATTTAAAATAGGCTGCAGCCTGGACTTTGATAGATGAACAGATCTACTAACAAAACCTCTCAGTTTTCACTGAGCACTCCATCTTCTTATCTGTTAATCCTGGTGAGGAGAGAATAAGGAATGCAGGCAGCTGAACAGAGCAAAGACCTGGGTAGTGTCTAAACCAGGGAATGATCAACCAGAGATCAACCTCCCTGCTTTTTTTCCAGATCCAACCAGACAATCAGCTAAGCATTTCCTCTTGCCTTTTGCTCCCTTTCCAGGAGGGGCTGAGTAAGATGACAGTGATTCACACTGCAACCTGTTGAAAGAGTCCAATATATAATTCCTTGAAGAACAGCCTTAGAGCTCTGGGGGAGTGGTCGCTCTGACAATCTAGGACATTGTACTGGGAAGTAATAACAGTTCCAGCTGTAATATCAGGGAGGTGAGAGCAAATAACAGCACTTTTCCCAGCTGGTTGTGTAGACCTGCTCTCAGGCAAAGTGCCAGTTTGCTCCTAAGGATGTTGCTTGAGCAGAGTTACATCTGTGTTGATTCCTAATGAAACTGTCTCAGACATCAGCACACTATAAACTGGCTTAAAACCATCAGAATTAGTTGGGAAAATGCCATTTTTTATCCAGAAACATACTGAGGAAGGCTGGGCACTTCCATGGAAAATCTTGTGGAGTATTTCTGGTACAAGCTGGGATTTCTGGGATGGTATGTCATCTATTGGGACATGTGGAAAAGATGAGTCCTTTCAGTGCTATGTGTTTAACTCTGGAATTGATGCCCACAGCCCCAGCTCCATCAGCAGTTCTTGTCTTTCTGCATCCTCAGTGAAGCTCCTGCCCACCACACAACCAGATATCCTCACACAGATCTCTCGTGATATTTTTAAACATCCTTCTCTTCTAAGTTTAAAAATCTAAATAACTTCCAAGCCTCAGCAATTTTTGTTCAGTGAATGTCTTGATTTGTGACAAGTGCTATAGGAGGAAGCAACACACTTGTACTTCAAAATCTGTTCCTGTCCCTCAAGCACAGCCTTTCTCCTAAACTGGAATTTGTAACCCATCGGTCTTTATTGCAGAAAAAAGAACGGTAGAGACTTGAAACGAAACCGAAATCAAGAGGAAAATAATCACATTATCATGACTTCAAGAAGGTTTGCTGCAAGTTCTGCTGGAGTTCCTCATAAGCATTAAGACCAACAGAACATACAACAAGCAAAACAACCACATATTTAATTGTAAAAGAATCTTCTTAGGGTCCCCTGTATTTATTTCTGTAGCAAAATTGAACATTCCCTTGTCCAGTAAATCCATTATATCACCACCCTGAGATGGGAAAATCATATGCAAGACTGGATGACAGCAAATTCAAGCAAAAAAGAGAGGAGCTTCTTTAGCAAAACAATGTAAGTGAAAACTGAGATTAAAAAAAGCTGATACTCAAGTATCAGATGAGCCCAGTTCTGCTCCTGTAGTCACTGTGACTGCTTCCTAAGCTCAGATCTGCAGATCCCATCATCCATCTTTTTCCTAAAGCTCCAGCTCCTGGAGTCATATGATGACACAAGAGTCACATGTTAAATCAAATTTTACCCTCTCTGGGAGGGGAAAAATCTGGAAAAAACCCCAAGAAATTATTAAAAAACTCAAAAATACAGACTGGTTTATAAAATAAATTATTTTTGACCCTGCCCTGGAAAACATCTCCCTCCTGCTCTGCCTGGTAAAGGCAAGTGAATGCCCAAAGCTGTTGTACCACAGCATTACAGCATCCAGACAGCCCTTGCTCTTTCCCCAAATCCTACCTGAGCTCTGGGATCTGCAGCACAGCTTTCCCTCTTCCTTGCTCTGCACTGCATCATTACCCGAGGCTCCCTCTCTGCACTCCCTCCCCCGGCTCTGCTCAGCTCCTCTGCACTGCAGCACTGCCACAAACGAGCACTCCCAGCCTTTTTCCCTGCTCTGTCCTACCCTGGAGCATTCCAGCCCTGTATTGTCCCCCATTTCCCACATCCTTGCTCCGTGGTTCAGCTTTCCCACTGCAGCACTGCAAAATCCTCTGGCTCTGCCACCTCCTTCCCGTGCTCTGGGGCACAGCCCGGCCCTGGAGCATCAACCTTCCTGTTTTCCTCTCTGCTTTTCCCGTTCAGTTCCAGGCTGTGACACCACTGAAGCATCCCACAGCTTTTTTTGATCTTTTTCTATTCTCTTTAGTCCACACCTGTGGTGCTACAAGGGTTCCCCTCCTATCTCAATATGCCCCTCGTCCTCTGCCAGGTCCTGCCCTCCAGTCCCACCGTAAGATTTACCCCATTCCTTGAGCATTTACTCCATTCCTTGAGCACAGCTTTAAAATTTCTATATTTGTACACAATTCACTGCTCAGGGACAACATGCACACTTGGCAAGTACAGATTGTTTAGAGAGTCATCCTGAATTTACTAAAGGGAGGTCATGCCTAACAAACTTGATTAATTTCTTTGAGGAGGTGACAATGACAAGGGACAGGGTGAGGAAGTAAAGCATAATTCAATCAGACTTGAAGAGCCTTTTGATACAGTACCACATAAAAGGCTAATTTATAAGGTTAATATGTACGGTATTGGTAGCAAAATACTTATCCATGTAAACAGCTTTTTTTTTAATTACTCTGCAAAGAAAGTAGGAGGCAAAGCAAACAGTGGCTGATCACACAAAAGGGAAAAGGAAATTATCACAAGAACTTCAGGTACCTGTGCTCTCACACCCATGTCTTGCAGGCATTTTAATTTTAGCACCTTCTAAGATGATTCCCTGTAGAAGCTGCTCATTTTGGAGACTAAACACCCTACATGTGGTGAAGGGTCAAAGTAACATCCTTATTGTCTATAGGACATCTGCATAATGCCATTTATAACTGCATTAATAATGCTGCTTAATACACCAATACACAACCTCACAGGCACCACGTGGGAGGAACTGGTGCTGTTAAAAACACATGAGGCTGTTGAGACACACAGAGAATGTTAAAAAGAACATCAGGAAGGAAACAAGTGCAAGATTCAAAATTCAGGATACAGCCTTAGTTCTACCAAGGCAATCCTACCTTTCTGTTGCTCCACAGGGGACAGGATGCTGCTGCCATCAGCTGTCTTGCTCCAAGGTTATCAGAGGCTGGTGATAACAGCAGAGCAGTTCGCTTGCCTTCAACTGCAGCTCATGTTCTTGTTGGCCATTAAAAGGTCATTTAGCAGAATAAAAACACCCCTCATTCTCAGTAACTACCATAGAAGAAGGTGTTTTCCCTTTTGCCATGGAAGTGAAACAGCTACAAGACCTCTGGAAGGTGCCTCCAAAGAGCCCTGAACCACGATCCATCTCCTTCCCAAACTGGAGGCTCCAGAGGGGCCCTGCTCCCCTCTGCCAGCACAGTCAGTGTTTCTCTCTTTTTCCCAGAAAAGGCACATCTGTTTTCAGTAAATGCTGTAAATTAGTTAATGTTTGTAAAGTGCTCTGATCATGTGAAGTGCTGTATAATTACTACATATTATCAATATAATTTGGTGAGATTGTGCCACTGCTGCCTCCTCCCTTCAGCACAGTTCTGAGAGAGTTCTCCTTAGGCATCAGCTCTTTGGGGCAGGGACCCATCTCAAAACAGTCTTGCTCCCTCTTGAAGAGCCCCAGAAAGTAAATAACCTACAGCCCTGAGGCACATCTTTGGGATCATTCCCCTACCCACGTTCCTGGGAGCAGACTGACAGATGCCTCACAAGGAGGAGGAGCTGCTCTTTGGGAAGTGCTGGCAGTCCACAACTTGATGACCCAAACAACACAGAACAGATACTAAAAGTATCATAAACCTTAGGAAAACTGGCAACTTCTACTAGTGATGGGCTCAAAATACAGACTAGGAAAGTCCCTGGTCTAGCACTGCTTCAGGCACTAACAAACCTCTCTGGTCATCTTAATATATCCCCCAGATTCTGTCCACTGAGTGAAACAAATAGGAGCAACCATGAACTGCTTTTCCCCATTGCCTGCTCCCTAGAACCCTCTTCCAGCAAATCCTGGATTTTTACAGCCCTTACAAAACACAGCCTATATAAAGCACTTCCTAGTTCCAGGCTAAAACCAGACAGAAAAGTAAATTTAAATATAGGAGAAATAAACTTAATAACAGGCAGCCTAACTCTCCTTAAAAGATACAGAAAGAACTCCTAAAAGGTCTTAAAATTTACCACGAACAAAAAAATAGGATCCTAAATAACATAAAGCTAAAAACACTCAACAGAATGTCCAGGCAAAGAACACAGGTACTCCCTATCCCTCCAGACTGCTTATAAGGCTGCTGCCCATCCCAGCTGGATTTAAGGGGCTGATGAGCAGAAGTGGTGTCAGCTGAGACAACAGGAAAAAAAAAATTAACTATTTACAGGTGTCTTCTAGTTTTCTTCCTTACTCCTAGGACAAATAATCTAACTTGAAGTCAAAATTCCCCCCAGATCAGTCAAATTATTAAAAAAGTAGAATGGAAAAAATATTTGGCCTGTGACAAGATATATTTAAAATTGCTGAAGTGAGAAAAAGAAAAAAAAAGTTACTAGAATATCAGTTCTTTTTAGAAGTGAAAACTACCAGACTATGAAAAAGGTGTGATTGGAAAGCTGGAAGACTTCTGGTGTACATAAAATACTTCACAGAGCACCAAAAATGCTTGCTAACCCTTCCTTACACCAGTGCTTCTTGCAAGTGTTACCTGAGAAGGAATTTTTTCACAGGTTCTGTATTTGTATGTAATAGGAAACTGTCCTACACGTGGAATCTCACAGAGAGAGAAGAGGTGATCCTGTACAGATAAGGATGCACACTGATCTAATCCATCCAAGTTTGTCTGGGAAACCTGTAATCAGGAGGAAATGTCGAGCTAAGATGTTAAAAATCACAGAGAAGCTTATTCCTAATTCAAGGTTTTCTAATTTTCCTAATTTTTGTTATGGATTTGTCTCTTAGCAGTTTTCTATTTCAGAGGGTTTTACCTTTGAACTTTTACTTTCTGGAACCTTTCCTCTGTGTTCTGAAGGGATGAGATTCAATCCTGATGTCAAAATGAAGAAAATCAGACCCATAGCTAATTCTTCTGGTTAAATCTGCACCTAATAACAGACCAACATTAGAAGGTCCAACAAATAAGTATAATGCTGGCACAATTTTCAAATAAATATGAGAATATACCAGTGTTTATGCAGCACATGCCACTCTAGGACCTGGGAGGTCTGTGCCTGTTTCTGGAATTGCCACATTCATCTGTGTAACCTGGATCTCTCCAGCTTCTGTCCCTGTTCTCGGGGTCACTTGTATATAATAGAGGGGCCTTGTTGCTCTCAAATCTTTCAGAGACAGACCAGGAGACTAAAATATTTTTGGCATGAATGTGACTATAAAACAATAGAGGGGAAAATGGGTATAGAAAACAGTGGTCCAAATCATCTGCTAGTGCAGGTGGGTGTAGGTGTGCTGAAATCAAGAGTATTCAATGCCAGTTAGCAGATTCTGAGGCTCCTGCTTAGTCTGCACAGCAGGGCACAGGAGCTGGAACATCTGGCTTGCAAATCCTGAAGGAACAGGTTTCATTGGAAGCTCTTGTTTGTTAGGGGGGAGACAGAAGGAAAGATATTTTCTTGACCATGTTTTATGTAGCTGGGGGGAGAAAGAGGAGGATTAAGTTTCTATCTAAAAGCCAGGAGGGCTGGGCAGGGACAGACCTGTTGGGGGTGGTCTGCACAGACCCCCTCTCCTGGTCCCTTGCATGTTGTCCAGAATTATTATAGCTCCTCATGATTAACATATCTCTCAGATATGTTCACTGCTTCTCATCTTACCAAGTGAGAGGGATTGCTGTAAGAAAAAAGAAAAAGAAAAAGAAAAAAAAAAAAAAAAAAAAAAAAAAAAAAAAAAAAAAAAAAAAAAAAAAAAAA
>JAWWLV010000040.1:7409472-7425222 GCA_035041135.1 Platyrinchus mystaceus
AAAAAAAAAAAAAAAAAAAAAAAAAAAAAAAAAAAAAAAAAAAAAAAAAAAAAAAAAAAAAAAAAAAAAAAACAAGAAGTTTCAGATTATAAATATATCCTATTAGGGTTTCTTTTTCTTTCCTTCCAGACAAAAGCATTTCTGCTTCCAAGCCTGATAGACCTGCTGACCCTGCTGATGTGGGTGGATGGCTCTGCATGTTCTGAATCATTTGCTTCCTTTTCAAGTGTTACTTTCTCCTTATTTCAATTACCCTTCCTTTATAATTACACAGGCTGCTCCAGTGAACAGGAGTGCTTGGAGCTGACAGACCGTCTAACAACAGGGCAGGCTGGATGTGGAATCTACATCCTTACCTATCTTGGGCAGTGGGGAAGGTGGATGTTTAATGGCACAGGAGAAATTGTTTGAGGATATTCAGACCCAAGCACTTTGTGGTGGGTTCACTGCCCAGGCTTTCACCAGGCTGAACTTTGTGTAATTGCTCTCCCTGTCCCTGGAAGAGTTATAAACCATATGTACAAGGATCACCTCCCTTCATTCCTGCTGAGTGATTGCCTCTGTGACAGCAGGAGTCAATGAAGCTTGATCCCACACCTATTGAACTCCATGGGAGTCTTTTAAGTAAACTTGAAAGGGATTAGTTTAGCCCCCAAAAGGTGCAGCCACAGCACTGATGTGGGCAGGGCAAGAAGGGAAGGTGGGGAGCAACAAGTGACTGCCTGCAGGTGGCATGTGGGTGGTAGAACTGTCATGGGGCCAGGGGTGAATCTGCATAAAACTCACAGTTTTGTTCTATGTGGCTACTCAAAAAAACCCCAAATTTGATTTTTTTTTCATTTTCATTTTCATCTTAATTGCAACCAAAATTAAATGCCTGGGTTTGTATAGGAATTTTGCCAAGTGGCATTTTTGTCAAATATTGAGCTTCATTTAAAAGAGACACAGAGGTTTAACTTCTGTGTTACAAGTCAAGTTTCCAGTGAAGCTCTGCCCTATCTATTCTAAGAAAAAGCTTTATTAAGTAGTTTTCCAAAAGTTAATATTATTTCCGAGGCTTCTTCCTGACTTCTATCCCTGTAAAAGCCACTTTCATTGAATATCCCATCCATACATTGTGCTAATAATGTAATGCCTATTATTAGCACATAGAGATATTGGCAACGGATCTATTCAAAAGGTCCTAAAACCTATCCCAAAATAAAGCAGAAGAGCTGCAGCAGTGCAGAAAAGGCCTAGCTGACTGCTGTTTATTGTAGAGAAAGGGATTTTTTTTTTTTTTAGCTAATTAATTACACATCTCAAATTTAATCTTAAATTTAAATTCTAGGAAGCAACAGCCTGGGGAGAGGGTGTCAAAGGCTTTCTTTAGCAGTGGTTCAGTTCCTGCAGTGAGTCCTGCAGAAGGGGCTGTAATTGCTGTTCTGCTCTCTGGGCTTGGTTCAGGTACCTGTTGGTTATTCAGCAACACAACATTTATCACTTGCATTATTTTAGCTCTGTTTGAAAGAGATAGGAACGGTGAGGAAGGATGTTCCACTCTGAGGTTCATTTTTATTTGACTTTCATTGAAGCTGCCTTAAAAGTGAGAGTACAGCACTATCTTAGGCATCTGTAACTAAAGGAAACAAGGAAAGCCACAGCTTCCCCACCCCACAGTAGGTGCCATAAGGTGTTGTGTCCTTGGCGGGACATGACCAAGTATTTTTATTTAGGGACTCTTTGTATTTTTATACATAATGTTATGTTTGTCAGCAGCAACAGAGGCGAGGGCCTGCTTAAAATTTCTTTGGACTTTTCAAAGTGTTCCTGGGAGCTAAAGGTGTTCACAGGAATGAAAAATTAAATTACAACATAGGTGTCATGGTTCAGACCTCTAAAAGGGTCTTGCAGGTGCAGGAAGCAAAGACAAATAATACCCAGGACTCTCAGAAATGGCTCTGGATTTTTAGACCTTTCTGAAAGCTGAAATACTTTGTTTAATTCAATATTAACGGATTAGATGCAAGCAAGCCCACCACCATGTGGAAGGACAAGAAAGCCTGATTTATCTTCAAATGTTCGTATCTTTCACAAACATCTTTGAAAGCCTGAAAGTTCATATATTGACAGAGTTATATCTGCAAAGGAATCAAATGGTAGATCAGATGAGGGAAAATACACACGTTTCCCTTATTCAGGGAAGCTTCAAGTTATGGCAGGAGTGAAATCTTGTGTAGCACAGGCTCTGTGAAGAGCGGGGGTTGGTTCTTTATGGATGTAATGGCAAGGGAGAGTGACTCTCACAATTTTCTGAGCCCAGAGGATCTTATTTGGCACACACTGAAGAGAGAAGGAGAGGGTTCCTGCCTTGGGAAAGGGTCAGTAGTGTGAGGTCTGCAAAATTTTGGCTCATTTAAGGCTTTTGTAGAAAGCCCAGCTCCTCATCTCTCCTGTGAGTGACTGGGGCCAAGGCTGAACAGCTCCCAGTGTCTGCCATGGAGGAACTGCTGCTGTCAAACCACAGCTCTTCTTATCACCTGTGTCCAGGCTCAGGGTTGGTATTACAGGCACAAAATAACGAAACAATTTAGAGTTGCCTCTATATCTCACTTCCTAGCAAAGGCTCTACTGCCACATGGGGGTTTCATTTTTTCAGAGCAGTCATACTCTGCCCTGACTCAGTCCTACCCTGAGGATTTTCCAGCTTCACCTGACCCTGAGAAGCAGAAAATGGGCTACAAGTGCGATGTGGTTGTTCTTCCTGAGCCTTCACTCATTCCTGCTGCTCTCTCCTGCCCTCCAAGGCCTTCTCAGCCTCATTCTTTACCTTCCTCTGCCTTGCACAGTTGTCATTCTTCAAAATCCAAGATAGGATTGAACTAAGACCTTGAGCTAACAGTGGAGTGCCAGGCTGGCATACATTTCTCTCCCAATTAGAGTGATGAAAAGCTCAGAGAGAATATTCAGTGGGTCTGTACTTGCTGGTATTTACACCATGAAATCTCCGTGCAGGTCTTCACCCCACGAATTGCTTTGGCTTTGCCTCACCTTTGCTCAAACATCAGGAACTCATGAAATGCAAAGTCAGATAGCTCTGAATGCTAAGCCACATGAAATATTTGCTCTTCAACCAGCCAAAACTTTTTTATAATCAGGGTTCACATGCAGATGTTTGCTGGATTATATTGTCTTTGCTGTGCACACTGTGTTCTCTGCTCCTGGGGCAGGGAGATCAGAAAGTTTGCTGCCTGGGCAATTCAGAGAGCTGCCTAAAACACATCAGAATTGAGAAACATATTGCTCTGCTAAGACCTTCTAAACTTACTCTGTGGTGCAGTGTTACCAATAAAAACCAAATCAAATTAGACAGATGAAGAACATCAGCACCACAAAATTGCATTCCTTTCTGGAATAGAAAACTTCCCCTGCACGTGCACACACTTACTCCTATTTGTAGATCATCTGCTGTGTGTTTTTGGGGGCATCTACTCACTGCTTTGCCTTCCTGCCTCAAGGTTGGGTCTTCCAGTGAAACAGGAACAAGTGGGCATCAAGTTTACCTTCTCTACCTGTAGCACATTCTCATTGAGACTCTGAGATACAAAAAAAAAATAACCCTGAGAGCTGCCAAATAATTCTTTTTTTTTACTTTTGAAAGGCTTTGCCCTGGCAAATCAGTTCACCGTGTACCAAAGATAATTAGGGCATCTTATTTAAAACTTACGATCTAATTAGTGGCTTTAATGGTAGTTAATTACACAGAGAGCAACAAAGCAGTTATATTTCCTACCAGGCTTCTTTTAAGTCAAGGTGCAGGTACTTATCTAGGGCCATAAAGGAGAGTGGCTACCACACTTAACATCTAATTACACAAAATTGTCCACAGTAATTATGAGCAATGTGATTTTATTTATCTGGCTTAATTACTGGGGCTATGCACAGTCCCTGACCTGGCACGGTGACAGGGAGGACAGAAGGAAGAAAAAGTTCCATCCCCTGTGTGAACACCGTGTTGGGACTGCAGACTTCTCATCCTGAACTCAAAGGCAGAGCCTGGGCACGGACCAGCAGTGTTCCTGAGGATTTGGATACCCTCTGATCCCAGGGATTCATGAGGGCCATGGATGCACATGTTATGGACAAGGGAGTGCCTTTACTGAGCCCCATGAGATGTTCAGCATGACTCTCTCACACCACAAGGAACCCACTGTTACCAGCAGAAGGGACATTCTATTCCCACCATCCACATCTTAAATCTTTCCCAGACACCATTCGTTGATGAAACTCCCTAGAAAATTTCAGGGCATCTCCAAAAAAAGTCACTATCTCGTAAAGAACCACTTTTCACTCTCAGGGGGAAGTGCAGGAAGTTTTTTGTCTGTCTCTAAACTATTCTCTCTCATCTTCTTCATGTTTAACATGTGTATGTACAGACATAAACCCAGGTACATCTTAATCCCTCTGACTGTCAGTAAGGAAATCTGCTCTATATTTGGATCCATCTCCATTATTTGCAAATCCCAAGAGAATGAATAACTACGGTGTGTAAGTGCTTGAATCCATAAATACAGGAATAGGTCATGAGGACTATGAGTGAAATGTGGTTCTTTTGACTTGTCCTTTCACACCATTGGACCAGGTGGAAATGTGTTGGTGAGAGATGTATTAGTGCTGTCCAAAAGACCATCCAGCCTGTTACACTTCTTGTGACATTAAAAGTAATGAGTGCTTTAACAGGAGGATAAGAGTTTGTATCAGTATCTTGTGTTGTTGCCCAATCTCTGTCTTCTCATTAATTAATTACCCCTGATGAAAGGGCTACCTTTGAGTTGTAAAGTGATATATATGATTTACATGCCAGAAAGACAGCTGGCTTTATGCCCACAGCCTTGAAAAACAGCATTTTCAAATACTTTCACTTCATAAAATTGCAGGCAACAGCATGTACAGCTCTGCTTCTCAACTCATCCCCTCAGGACATTTCCATGTTATAGCAAATCACTTGTTCTGTGGCTCACTAAGATTTTGAATTAGTAGTAAATACATTTTGACCTTATTTTTCTCCTGATAATTGCTCTATTTATAGAGAAGTCACTGATTGTCATGCTAATTTCTCCCATTTGAGGATTAGAACGGCTCCATCAGAAACAATGTGTGGTATGATATTTTTTTTTAAAAAAAGAAGAAAAAATTAAAAAAAGAGAGCTGTCTCCTTTAAGAGTGGATTTGCTCTTGTTCCATTTTTTTAATGAAAGCTAGAAAAAAACACTCATTGGTGAAAAGAACAATGATAACTTTCACTGACAAGTTAGGTCATTCTCCTTCTTTAGATATCAGTTTGCTGTATTTTATGCCTTTGTTTTCTATAAAGTATTTCAGCATCAGCTTAGAGAGGAATGGCCTGTCATAGTAGGATGTTTTATAGTCTTCACACAACCTATCAAAATATCTGTGGCCAGATTAAAAAAAAATAAATTCTGATTTCTAAGTATTCAGGGCCAGAGTTCAGACCTGGGCAAGGGCAAGTCTTTTTTGTTGTTGTTGTTGTTGTTTTCTTTTTAAGAAATCCAACCACAAGTGCTACTTTATTTTCTTTTCTCCCTCCCTGAGCTCATACCACACAATCAGTTGTCAGATGTCTGACCTTGCTCAGTGCACAGAGCACATCCAGAGGGTTCTCCTCTCCTTTTCCATCCTGCAGCATCCTGGGCACACCCCACACTTGGGGCACTTCTGCCCTGTGGCCGTGAATCATTCAGGGCTTGGTGGCCACTGGCAGGTGGGTCTGGCTGTCAGTGGCAGCCTGGTGGCCACAGCTTCAAGTTCTACTGACACAGCAGCTGTAAATCTGGGTGGGTTTTGTTCTGAGAGCCATCAACTGTCCCGTGGGCTGAAGAGGGATGGAGAGACCTCAATGTCACCACGGGGAGGTGGCTCAGGTTGAATCACCACGGGTTGCTTGGTTCAGTACCACAAAGCAATTAACAGGGAGCATTCCAAACCTTTGCTAAAAATCATGGCTGTTTATCAATGTGTCAGCCTGCTGGCACATCCAAGAAATCTAAATTTCACAGGTGACTGGTCCCCACATGCCTGGCTGCAGCCAGTGGATCTTCAGGATACGGTGTTCCAGCTGGGGAGGAGAAGGGGATGAATGGGACCAGAGTTCAGGGAAGGGGAGGCTTTTTTACACCACAGCTGCTTAATGACTTTTTCAATTGATTTCAGCGGTGCTGCTTTTCGATTTCTGATTCCATCCCAGCCATTGGGCAGAAAAATGGGCTTAGGAAAATTATAGGCAGGAAAGAGAGGTAAAAAAAAAAAACCCACTAAACTCAGAACCTCAACAGCTTCCATAATGCAGTGACATTTGTCCAGATATTTTATGCTGAATTGGGAAAAAAGAGAGAAATGGCAATTCCTCCCATCTCTCAGCCCGTGTTGTGGAAGGGAGTGCACATGTTCTTCCTTGCTTTCAAGCCCCAGTTCATCCATGCTCATTGACCTGCTCCTTGGTTTGGAACCAGCTGCAGAAAGCAGCTGTCATCCTCTGTTACTCTGCCAGGCCTATTCTTAAGGCAGCCATCAAATCCTGGCACTGACTGAAGGCAATTCAATTAGCTGTGACGGTCAAACAGAAACCCAGGGTCAATTGAAATCTCTTTTTCCCTCCCCCTTCCCCCTCCCTCATCTCTATTTTCATCTTGAAGCCTGGAGATGCAGAAACCCACCCCCAAGTTTTTGTGGGGTGAGGATGGGAGAAGGAGGGTGCCTACACAGGAAACCCTTCCTACAGTGAGGAAGAACGGAGAAAAGGAGGGAATACACACCAGGGAGAGGGGTGTAGCTTTCCTCAGTCCTGCTCAGCTCTTGTGCTGCCTCCTTAAGATGCAACAAGCTTGGGAAGTGATGCCTTGTTGGAAGGTTTGGCTGAATCAGATAGTAATGATAAATTCTCCTTTAGCTTTACTGCTCCCAACCACAGTGACCACTTCAGGCTTTTGACAGACCTTTAGGCTTATTCCCAGCACACCCAGAGGAAGGAGGGAAGGTGAGAGGAGGAAGATGGGAAGAAGAACGGGGATGTGGCACCAGGCACAGCTGCATTCACAGCCCCCTCTTTGCAGGCAGCCTCCACAGCTCCTCACTAGCGTGCAAACAGTTGTAAAAATAAAGGTCAAACAGATAATCTTGATAAATATTTAATAGTAACTGTTTTTACGTCTCCCTTATTGTTACAGATTGAATGTCTGACACTGGTGACATCTGGCACACACTGAGCTGGAGGGAGCACAGACAGCCTGTCCTGGTGTGGAGGGAGACGGCAACAGGGCATGGGGGGGACAGTCCCCATGGGGCCTGATGCCACCAGCCCAGCCCCCTCCATCCCCCTGCAGAGCCTGGCTGGTGTTTGCAGGGGAGCAGCTGCTTCCAACAGCCCCTTCTGCTTTGATTCAGTGAGGCCTCACACGAGGGTCAGGAAATCACCCCATCAGGACTCCACGTTCCCTCATCCCTCTCCGAGCTAATTCACGTTAAGGGCCATCTGCACACAGGTAGATTGGATGCTCCACGGCCATGATTAGTGGCTTGGGGGTCACTGTGTGCCTTCACTCTCCAGAAGTGCAGGTAGTGTTTGGCTCAGTGGGTTTATCACAGGCCTGGAGATGGATTTCTTCCCCCGGTGGGTTCTCCTGGACTAGCTCCAGGCTGAAGCAAGTCTTAGGGAGATTAAAAGAGACTTGTGGTGATAATACTGTTGACCTCACAATCCTATCAGCCAGCCAAGTAGTTATGGCAGAGCAAATGCAAGTTGTGCTTTTAAGGGATTGCTTAGCAATTAAGTGAGCTGGACATTTCCTCATAGTAGCTGGTAGGAAATCATCCATCTTTGCCCAGCATATGAATATATTGTGGGAGTTTTTCAGTTTTCCATGAATTAATTCACTGTGATCACTAGAAAACTCAGGGTGCCCTGAGAAAGAGGAACATGTTTTAGACATTTTCACAGACACTTTCAACTCTGAGACTGTGCAGCACAAGGTCTCAGTATCATTTTCCCTTCATGGAGATCCTGTAAGAAGCATTTCAGTGGGCTTTGGAAATCACTGGCAGTAATAGATCTCCATATGGAAGAACTAATGACCCTGGATAACAAATGAATTGATGTGACAAAAGAAGGAGAATTCAGGTCCACGCTCAGTGCTTTGCACGACCCAAGTCTTTGTACGGCAGATGAGAAGTGCCAAGGTAGTGGCCTGGCTATACATCACACCCAATGCTGCTCTGGAGAAATCAGTCCTGCTCTGGACAGGGTAGCTCAGGGACTTGGATCCTTGTTTCAGCAGCCTAAAGACCCTTCAGGATGCTATTTTTGTCCTGAGCAGAAACTTGTCCTAAAACAAATAACTTTCCTGTATTCTTTCAGCTGGAACAGGAATTTCTTTCACTTTTTTCCTGTCAACCTGTGCCTCTAAACATTCAGCTGCTCTCAGAGCTGTGCTTTCCTCCTCCTCCTGACCCAATCCAATCTTAGTCTCATTCACATTGCAAGGAACATGTCATTAACATTTGACAGTGACTCTTTTCCTTCGCCATTGCTGCATTCAATTTTTTTTCTTTTGTTGAAGCTTTGCTACCCTCTTTTTCAGGCTGCACAATGTGGAAGTTGGCAGAAAACCAGGTTCAGCTGGAATTCAGGACTGACTCTATATGTGAACTTAAGAGGTGCCACCTTTGGGGTAGCATTTCATGCTTCCAAACATCCTGACACAAACAGGGTAAGCCTCAATGGCAGTTGATGACTCACTCAAATACTGTTTAAAGTCCTCAACAACGTTAAAAAAAAGGAAAAAAAAGAAAGATTGATGGTTTTGACTTCAATGGGAAATAGTCAATATTTCAACAGGCTGCTAAGAAGACACACTGAAAACTTTTATTACTCCAGAAAGGCAACACCTTCCCTGCTCAGCAGCTAATGAACTCCCATGGTGTCAAGGCAGCAACCTCAGGGAGGTGCAAGGCAGGTGCTATAGCCATAAAAGCACTACAAAGCAGTAAAAACTAGAAAATCTGGAGCTTATATATGAAATCCTGACTAGTATTTGTAGTTAGTGCAAGGGAAGGGAACAGGAAATGTTGGGGATTGCCCTACAAATGGGTGTCAGCAATGTCTCTCATCACAACATTGCTCACTGAGCATTTTAGGAACATAAGTCTGAATAGTAACTCCTATATCAGCAAGTAAACCTCATTTTCCAGCCCCTTTGTGAACATGTCTCTGTATCCAGCCATGCAACAGTCGCTCCTGACAGAACACCACTGACCATTTCATTCCCATGTGGTGTTTCTGCTCTGGATGGACAACCCAAAATTTTACAGTTTGAAGTTAATCAACTATTAAGGCATCTTTAAGAAAAAGGAAATGGGGGGAAAAGCCCTTTTCTCCAATTAAACTTCACCCAAATTGTCACTGAAGTGCTTGTGGTACTTTTACTTTCTTGGAATATTCTTGAAACAAAGGCAAAAACTATCACTCAGTAAGTGTTCACAGAGTAACAGTAAAATAGGTCAGAAACGCAACTGGAACAAATGTGTTTGAATAAAAGAAAGCCAAGCAAACATTGCAGGTACTGGAACTGTGCAAACACAGCAAATAACATAAAGCTTTCCCTCAGGAGAAGAGCAATATGCAGAAATCTTGATGCTTTTGTTCACTTAGTGCAAGGCCCAGCAGAGAATGGAAATGGTTGTGTCCTGCTGTTAAACACCTTTTAACTCCTGGGGAATAATATATCGTGTTTCCGTGTAGGCTGGAGGAGTTGTGGGGCACTCAGTGGTGACATTTGTATTATGTGAGTTAGAGCAGCCTCATGGAAGCTCTGGGTTGGGCTGTAATAAGAATTTCACCAAACAGCCAGCAACTGTTGAAGTGTGTTTTGTGATATGAGGGGCTATGTTGTCACCATCCACTAAAAAAGCAGAAAATCCCATGTATTATTTCAAGGGAATGATTTTTCAGCTTCTGTCCCTGATGTTACTTCAGGCTTAAAAGGCACTATCCCAGATAAATCTCCCATAATGGTCAAAACAGCCTTGTGCCCACAAAAATGTGCATGTTGATGTAAGGTGAGTCCACAGCCTTTGAAGCAATAGGCTTTTGTGTCTGAGAACCCAACAAAACTTCCCTTGTCCTGGCATTGCAGATTGTTCCTTCTGTGGGAAGGAGGCATCATCTGCCCTTCACAGAATCATGGGGTGGTTTGGGTTGGAAGGGACCTTAAAAATCATCTCATTCCAACCTCATGAGCAGCGACACCTTCCACTAGACCAAGCTCCAAGTCCTGGCCTTGGACACTTCCAGGGATGAGGCAGCCACAGCTTCTCTGGGCAACCTGTGCCAGGCCCTCACCACCCTCACAGGGAAGAATATCTTCCTAATATCTAATCTAAACTTAGCTCCTTCTGGTTTAAAGCCATTCCCCCTCATCTGTCCTGTACCACATCCTTACTGGTCTTATCCAAGGGTTTTTAAGGCTAAATCATCATACTGATCTATGTAAGCACCTTGAAACTCTACATCACCTGAAGATAATGCTCCAAGCTGTATTTCTTTCCCCTTTTGTCCCCGTGGTCTCCTCCAGCGGGTGACACAGTGCAGCAGCTGCTGCTCCTGCCTGGGAGGAGCTGAGGGGCTCCCACTGAATCCTTGTCCATGGCTCCCTCCGAGCTTGCTGGCTTTCACTTATTGAATTAGAATAAATTGGGACTTTCATAAAGGGTGATATAAATCATTATCTCAAGTTAGCAGATGCGGACTCACCAGGGTAGAGCTCTGTTAATAACTCCTTCGGATTAGGGCTGATTGGTACAATTTGAAACTTGTTTCTCTCAGCTTGATCAGTCTCGTTGTAACTGTGGCAATTATCCCATTTCACTTTCAATAGCTCAGCACAGAGGAGCTGCTGCCTCCAATCCATCCCTCTCTAATGAATCCAGTGTGGTATGTTCAGCCCCATGGACAAATATACCATTATCTCCCCCCTACTCTGAAATAAGCATTAAAAAAAGAAAGAAATCCTATGTCTAAATGACACATAGGAACATGTCTTTTAGGGAGTGAGATGCTAAGTGTGCCTGTAAACATCATTGAGGTATTTGGCCACTGAAAAGCCTCTCTTCATTCTTACAGCATCATTTGCACTTTTTGGCAGTCTTTCTGCCTGGGAAATTAGATTAAAAAACAGGGGTTTGTCCAAGCATTGAAGCTGCTTGAATAGATTCTGATGAATGTGTTACACACTGAATTTGTGGGGGCTTGTTAAATAACTCATCTGGTGATATTTTTTCACATTTTGTTTCTCCAGGAGTCATTAATAAATGATTTAATGAGTGAACACAGAATTCTCAGAATAATATATTTGACAAGTGTTTTCTTTCACTCCTCTATTTGACTCCAACAACAAGTCTGGGTCTCAGTTTAACAGACTTTACTTTGACAATAGCTTCAAATTAATTTCCTTTTAGAAAGACACTTGAACAAGTGTTTGCTTTAGGCCCACATTTAGATCTTACCTCAGATATTTTGCTGGACTGTGGGTTTTACCAGTAAGTTGTGACCTTGTGCTTAAATCATTGCAGTGATGTTTTTCATGCAGTCACCAGCTCTGCTGTTGGCTCTTTAGGACCTTTCCATATGAATCAGAAGCATGAGTTGCAAACGATTTTCATGTTTCCTGGGATTAGGAGCTGCACAAGTGTCTTTGAACCATCCTCAGCTCTCAAGCTGCAAGAAGAGCATTCCTTTTCCTTCCAACCACTGTCTTATCTTTCTGGCTGTGAATTCTTCAAGCCAAAACTGTTGTTCACTTCTTGTTCACACAGCACCTCATACTGTGTTTTATGAAGCCAATAAAATGTTAGAAATTAAAGTACACGGACTGATTTGTCTCCCACTTCCAGCACCAAAGCTGTACAGTGCTGATGCCCACGGAAACGCGCCAGTGAAAGCACCAGCACGATCCCACCCCGGCTCTCATTCACAGCAGTGGGAATACCAGAGCTTTCCCATTTTCAGTTCAGATCCAATGCACATGTGTTCCTGGAAATTGTTTGAGGGTGCAGCCTAAATAAACTCCGGTGGCCCAAAGTTTTGGGGGAGCATCCAATCCCTTCTCCCAGCTCTGTGCCAGCTGCCTCCGGCTCAGCTCCGAGTGCTCAGCCTCTTGCAGGGGCTTGGCCAGCTCTGAATCACGCTGCTTACAATATGTTTCTGCTAAAAATAATAGTAGTAATTAATGCTCCTAGTTTTAGTGCCACCATCTGCCTCCATGCCAGCCACTGTGGCTATTTCCCTCTGTATTCCCCAAAGCAGGAAGGAAGAGGAAAACAAGGAGAGAGGCAGCTGCTTGTGCCTTTCCCAGCACCTCATTTTCGGCTGGCAGGGATTCTTCTGCTGGGGGCAGGGAGAGGGGGGGATTCCCTGGTCTTGCAGAGGCACAAGAGGCATTGAGCATCCTCGGAGGTAAAGGTAATAGAGCTCAGGAAGAGAGAGAATGGAAGAAAATACTCACAGAGACACATAACTTCTCCTGAAGGGATTAGGTGTACAGGTAAATAGCCCAACACCTGTAGGAGATGTATTTAATAGATGGACCTCTATAGCATATTTTCACAGAGTCATTTAGGCTGGAAAAGACCTCCAAGATCATCAAGTCCAAACTTTGACCAATCCTCACCTTGTCACCCAGCCCAGAGCACTGAGTGCCATGTCCAGTCCTTCCTTGGACACCTCCAGGGATGGGGACTCAAAACTTTCCTAGGCAGCTCCTTCCAATGCCTGACCACCCTTTCAGTGAGGAAATTCTTCCTGATGTCCCACCTGAGCCTCCCCTTGAGGCACAACTTGAGGCTGTTTCCTCTAATCCTGTCCCTTGTTCCCTGGGAGCAGAGCCCAGCACCCCCTTGGCTCCCCCCTCATGTCAGGGAGATGAAGAGAGTGAGAAGGTCCCTCTTGAGCCTCCTTTTCTCCAGGCTGAGCCCCCCCCTCCAGCTCCCTCAACTGCTCCTGCTGCTCCAGACCCTTCTCCAGCTCTGCTCCCTTCTGTGGACACACTCCAGCCCCTCAATGTCTTTCTTGAAGTGAGTGGCCCAGAACTGGACACGGCACTCAAATTTTGAGGGTATCTATCTCACTGTAGACCCCACAAGATGATTATGAGGAAGGGATGGGTGTTGGAAGTTTGCCTTAGGTCAGGTCCTGGGATGGTGAGAGGTGAGTGCCAGAAGCCCCTTTCCCCTCTCCATCTCTGGAAAGCTGTTGTCTTGCCTGGGCCACGCAGATGTCAGGAGCACACAGGCAGGTTGGGGAATTGAACAAAAGGAAGTGGCAGCATGTTTAACAAACAGCATTAAAAAAGGTTAACAAACAGCATCAAAAAGGGCATCTGTCACAGTGCATCACCTTCTGTTCCTCCGAGGCTCCTGCCAGAGCCTTTCCCTTTGTTTTGCCTGTGTCCCCTAATCACAGAAATTACTGGCAGCCCCACTGGAGGACTAAAGGGCCACTTTAGGTTCACAGGTGTTTACAGAGGAAAAAAACTCACCTGCTTAGGGGCAGGAGCTGCAGCATTAAAAGTAATCCCTACCTGTGGTAGGAAGATTTGGGGAAGAGGATGACAAAACTGTGGTAGACAGCAGGGCCCCTTCAGTTCTCAAGATAGGGGACTTTTAAAGGCTGTACAAACCTCTTCTCCCTGATCCTTGCCTGGCAAGCTGGTGAGGCCTTTTTCTTCTATCATAGGAGAAGAGCTATCACACGTCAGGCAGCCACATCTCTCCTTCACAGTGAATGACACTTCACAAGGCAACCTGTTGATTCGAGTCCTATCTGCCACAAGTGTGCTCTGAGAAGCTTATTTTGACTACAGCAAGGAGAAAACAGTTGTTGAGGGCTAGGAAAAGAAAAAAAAAAGAAGGAGCTGCAGCAGCCCAGATTTTGATGCAGCTGGCCCAGAAGGAATATTTTTGATAATCCAAAACCTGCACAGCTCCCCCCAGGCTCCCAACTCTGCACAGCCTGAGGCATCATGTGGCCAAGCTCAGTCTGTTCCCTCGGTGGGACAGAAGCTTTAGCTCTCATGCTCTGAAAATTGCAGGGTTTGAGCAGCTTGTGTATGTGGGGGCTTATGTTCATTGCTTACCTCCTTCCTTGGATCTAACCCTGGTGTCTTAAATGGGAACACAACTCCAGTTCCCTACTTCCTCCCCCTGCCCAGATGGTGCTGAGGGGATTTAAGGGGAGATTTTCAGCCCAAAGGCTTTTACTGCATCCCAACAGCCACCTCCAGCCAGGCTCTGGGGTCAGTTTCTGAGAGCACCTATTAGGTCTATAGCTCTTTCATCACTCCTCTTTGGTTTTTTGTTTTGTTTTTGTTTTGTTTTTTTTTTAAATAAATGCCTGTATAAAAATCTGGATTAGAAAATAAATTTCGGATTTTTAATCAAAAATGGAAGAAAAGTTGTAAGAAATGTCAATTGTGATTAACACTTCAACGTGGAGAAATGACATTATCACGAGTCTTGCATGGAATCGAACAGACATCACCTGGCATTTGCCATCAGAGCTTGGCAGCTCTCCAGACAGGTTGCTACTTAGCTTTAAAGGTAGTAAAGATGTTCCAGTTTTAAAGGTTTTCCTTTTTTTTTTTTTTCCCCACTTCGAAAAAATAAAATATCAAAGTCAAACTTTGCTGTGAAACAAAATTACTGACAAAAAAAAAATAAAAATCAAAAAAAGCAATGAAACCAGACCCCCCCATCTTATTTTTATAAGAAATAAAAAGAATTCTGCTCCATCTCAGCTTGAAATTAGTAACTTTTAATTTGTGGATATTGTTTATAGTGGTTTTTAACAAGCTGCTCTCCATAATGCAAAGTAATGGGATTTTCTTGTTTAAATCAAGAGAAAGCACATCTTTTTTGAGGATCAAAGGTCCCTTATCAGAATGAGATGAGGACACCTCCAGGGTCATTGTGGAGCCCAGAACTTCATAGGCTGCAGGTTGTAGGAGTGTAGGAACAACCAGAGCAGAATAAAGAGAGAATTCAGCCAAGTATCTTCTCTTGGGTGGTGGCTGAGTGTGGCTGTAAAGTGATGCACAAGGACTTGTCACTCACTCAGTCCCCAGACTAATTCCCACCATCACAGAGTTGCCTGTAAGTTCTCGTTGGAATCCAAGACCTTTTAGCAAAGAGACCTGGGAATAAATAATCAGACATCAGACCTTCTGCTCCTCAGAGCAAGCACAAAGGGACAGTTGTGTATCTTGCTGGTGGAGATGTTTCCCTACCGTCCAGCAAAGGAAGTGGCTGAGCAGGGAGCTGCTCAGCTGTGAGTGTGCAGGACCCCTGTCTCCATCCCTCATGTTCCTTGGTGCTATAGAACTTCCCAGTGCACCATTATTATGCTGTATCATTATAATAATTATTATTTATACTATTGTTGTACAGACAAGGATGTATATTTAAACTTGTTGGTCCCCCCAATATCCCTCTGGATTTGTACTTAGAAACAAATGATGAATCACAGAATAGTTTGGGTTGGAGAGTACCTAAAACGTGATCTTGTTCCAGCCCTGTGGGCAGGGACACCTTCCACTAGCCCAGGTTGCTCCAAGCCCTGTCCAATCTCGCCTTGAACACTTCCAGGGATGGGGCAGCCACAGCTTCTCTGGGCAACCTGTGCCAGGGCCTCCCCACCCTCACAGG
>JAWWLV010000040.1:7425322-7463298 GCA_035041135.1 Platyrinchus mystaceus
GGGCAGCCACAGCTTCTCTGGGCAACCTGTGCCAGGGCCTCCCCACCCTCACAGGGAAGAATTTCTTCCTGATATCTAATAAATATTTAACATCTAATCTAAACCTACTCTCAGTTTGAAGCCATTCCCCCTTGTCTTGTCACTACACACCCTGTAAATAAACACTCCATGGGAATCTTGAACTAGCCCAAAACTCCCTTGTCTTCAAACCCAGCTCCACCTCCCCCTCCTCCTGCATTGGCCCTGGAAACAAGAGAAAGTGTAAACAACCATAACAACCTCCAAAGTATTTCAATAACAAAATAACTAAAGCAATTCTCCCAGGGGCTGGTAAATAGCAGCCAAGCTATCAGAGCCCAGAGGGGGAAAAGTTCAGCTGAAACTAGTTACAAAATCTCAAGATGCTGAGTGACAAACTCCAGCCTGCTCCTGCTCTTGCTCCCGTTGCCATTTTCCAGCAGAATGACAGTTTTCAATTACTGGGCTGTAGCTGAGAGCAAATTGTGCACTTCAGCAGCTGGAGTTCTCTCTCCTGATTTTCAGCCGTGGCTGGGTAAAATGTACAGGGGCAATGAGAATGGCTTTCTGTGCACAGCTAACTGAACAAGGACATGCCCAGAGACTGCCAGGAGAAAGAGGAAGTCACAGGGAACAGCAGGCAGGGAGGGGGGATGGTTTCCCCTCTCATCCCCGTCTGCTCCCCCAGCACTGAGGTTCCAGCTGTACGTGCTGCAAGAGCAAACCTGTGTCAACCTGTCTGCCCAAACTTTAAACATGACTCGGATTATTTTTCTCCCCAATTCTCTAAATAGGCTGAGATCTGAGTCACATTATCCTCGTTCTTACACACGTGATAAATTTCCTCTGTCCCCTATTAGAGTCTCCCATTAGAGCAAAACCTGGATTTCTGGATGTAAGGATGTACTTGAGCTAAAATACATCCATGAGGGTCAATCCTCTTTGTATAACGCAGACAGGAGGAGGGAAACTCAGACTTAACGGGGTACCAGAAGTGTTGCATCAGGTGTTGTTCAACTGATGTGTGGAATAACTTGGGGGAAGTTACAATAATAAAATATTTATCCTAATAAAAGAGACACAGAGAGACTCACCAGCCTTTTTCTCCCTGCTTTGTGCCAAGCAATTTCACCTGGGTAGAGACAATGGAGTCTGGGGTAGATTTTTCCTGTTCCCCCTGGGGGATTTTGGATCTGTGACCGTCTGCAAATCATAGAATTATTAAGGTTTGGAAAAAAACCCTTAAGATATTTGAAATCACACAGCATTAAGGAATTAATAGGGCTGGAGGGGACCAGGCTGGCAGCACCCAATAACTGCCTGAATACTGTCCACAAAGTGAACTCACTGAAATCTTTCCTGCTGGGCACTTTGGGATCAGTCCTTTGAATATTTGTATTTCTTTTCTTTACAGCAAATCAATGTTTTAACATGACTGCATTATTTTCTTTCAGAAACCTTTGCCCTATGAAGGAGGACTCACCTGCTCAGGACTGCAGGAGAAGACTGTGAGTCTCACAGGCTGCTCTGTGCTTCCCTGGCATCACCTTCTTTCATCCCCCATCAGCATAAAACGACGTGTCTGGGAAAAATAGAGTGTTCCAAGTGCTCTGCTATTTCAGGAGATCCAGTTCTTGGCTGAGCCCTTTGCCATCCCTGATTACCATCCTCCATGGTACCACTGTCATGCTTCGGACAATCCCAGCCTGCACAGCCCCCTGATGGAACGTGGGGTGACTGGGAGCTCAGATGGGAAGCCTGGAATTCTCCTGTGCCTGGCAAGTCAAGCTCATGCTCTTGTCTAAACAACATTAAACCACTCTGACAAAGCTGGAGAACATGGAGAAATTTCCAGCCACATATGACATCGTGTAGCAGTGCACTGCTGCCAAACGGGAGGGAGGAAGGCAGAGGGTAGGGCTGGATGAGCAGCCTCAGTGGTGACATGCCATTTTTAGACATAATTATGTAAATTACATAATTCATCTCGAAATATTGAGGGTTTTTTTTCCTGTATTTACTGCAATTACGTCAATTGACCTATTTATGTTATCTGACGTGCTTATCATTAAAATGGGACAATATATCCCATTAGATCCTCTTACTACATTGAATGGAATGATGATTAATTATATCATAAAAAGGAACTGTGCTACGCATCTCTGAACATGGAATTTGAAGCTTAAAATAAAACAACCTACCATCATAATTTCCTGCCTTAAAACATCATCTTGCCCAATTGGGAAATATGCTCAGGATTCCCCATGTGGCATTATTATGGTCCACGTTTATATCAATAAAATATTTAGAAAGCCAGACATACTTTATGTCTTGTAGAACCTATAGTTCTATGCTGTGCAGAGACAACATGTTTAGAGAAAAATCTAACAAATGTGGCTCATGTATATAACTTCATTACTCGGAGAGTCTCCTTCCAGAGTGGAGGAAAGGGGGTTTTCCCAACTACATTGGTTATAATTTCTTGGAAACCACCTTCTGCTGTGCTCTCAAAGGAGTCTGTATTTGTCAGGCCATGTCAGTAACACGGTGGCTCTGGGAATGCAGGATGACAACGAGGGATGTAGTTTTAATTCCTGCTTAAATATCAACTTGAAAGTGAATGATAGAGCAACTTGGTCAATTTTTTTCCTAAATAAGGGCTTCGTCTCCATTCTTACTTGAGCCAAGCTTTGCCCAATCCTCTTCATCAAAACCTTGTCCTCCTTCAACCTACTACTTCAGCAATATTTTTTTTTTTTCAGCATGGGAATGAAAATTTAGCCCTGAGCACCAGCTGGGCCAGAGAGAAGTCAATGTGTGATGTGTTGGATATGTGCAGGGAGCCAGGGTGCCCCTCAAAGGCACAAGAGGAGCTGGGGGACCCTTTTCTTCCAGGTTTTGCTCTTTTGGGCACTTACAAAACTCCTTTAGTTCTTCACTTTCTGGACAATGATACAGGCACAGTTTTTTAGTTCCCAGCGTGAAAGTCTGTGTGCACTGCTCTCACATGGGGAATAATGACCAATATGTCCTTGGGGGACTCAGGGCTGTGGAGACAAGGGCTCTCAGGAAGAGTATGAAAGAGATCCATAGTGTAGATTGTGCTGGAGCTTGGTTCTGGTGAGGACTGTCTCCTCAGCAATGTCTGTTAACTTTCTTGGTGCTGCTCCTACTCAATCGCTAACCATCTGCTGCTCCTTTGAACAGGCAGAGGTGATGGCAAGATAAAAAAGGATTATTGCAATATGCCCTGTCTTAGCTGTTTTCACCCTCCCTCAGTAGCCAGCACAAGGTCCCAAAGGGAAAGGTTTCAGCTCGTTTTAATCCAAAGGAAAGGGCTCGAGTGCATCTAGAGAGGGGTTTCATTGTCGTTTGTTTTACTCAATTAAAAACCTGCAGACACAGATTAGCTCCCTGCTGCTCAGTGTAGGAATTCTTTTAACACCACAATGATTTACGATCTACCAGCCAGCGTTTAAGGAATGGCATCCAGAACCCAGAGATGCTTCAACACGGGGCTGGTCACTCGTGGTAATGAAAAAATGGATTGGAGGCGACAGTCACTTGCGTGGCTGCGTTTTGATAACGAATGACACAGCGGGGCCGGAGCTCAGGGAGGCTCTGTAATTAATATTACAGTAGGATCAGGTATGTAACAGGGAGCTTGGCTTAGAATTAAAATCAATACAACAGCTGTTGGGACGTGTCACTCCTGGTCCCCAGGCCCTGAGACGTTCTGCCAGACGGAGGAAGGGCTGATGGGAAGGTGATGACACGCAGTGAATATCCATCTTGTGGTGACTTCAGGCAAGAAATTATGCTTAGTGGAATGTGTTGGCAGTCTGGAGATGTTTTATTGGCTTTTTGTTAAGGTTTTTTTTTTTCCTTTTTCTCTCATTTTAGTCGATGGATGAGCAGGAGGGTGTGGGGACAACCTCTCTCTGCAACTACAGCTAATTTTCTTTTCAAACAACATTTTCCACCAACTAATTGTTGTGGTGTGGGAGGTTTTTGGCTTTCCTTTATTTTCCAGTCTTCTTGCAAGTCAGAAATAATCAAGTCTAGCGTCTATGATGGTCATGTCTCTTATGAAAATATAACATGATTCCATGTTTCTGACAAAGCACGTTGTTCGCTTGTAGCAACAGGGACATCTCGGCTCTATTTTGAGCCTCCTTCTCCTGTTCCCTTCCTTCCCCAGACATTCCAATGGTCAAGATCATCTCCAGAGTGGCTGTTCTTGTTCTAGCAGAAGCTTACTTTGAGGCTTCAGGATGTGGAGATGGAAAAAGGTCAAGTGGTATCTCAATGAGGATAGCAGAGAAATTGTGTATTTTTAGGAAATTCTTCTACAGAAAAAAATTATTGGAAATTCAACACTTAAACAACTGTGATGAAGAAAAACAAAACGACCTGCAGTGGGTGGGGACACAGCTTATACATGATCAAGACAGATGATGTTTTGCATTCCACATCAATGTTGACCTCCGTTCCTGCTTGATTTTTTTGGTGCTACAAGCTCGAATTTCAAAACTGGAGGTGTAAATCCACTTTTGTTCCGAAATGCCAGTGGGAATAATATGACAATGATAGAGCTTTTTCTGCACTTTCTTAAACTCAGTTATATTTAAATGTGGTTATTTAGGAAGCTAGGCTAGTTTTACAACTGGTTTTAGCTCCAGCAAACAAAATAAAGCCCACAGATCATAGTAACACTCCAAAACAGCTTTAGACAGCATCTTTTTTTGGGCATGTACAGTACAGCTGCATTCTGTAAACATTATAGTTGGACACTGTAGCAACCAAATACCACAGCAGCTAGAAAATGAGCAGCAATATCTATATATCAGATAAAGGGAAATCCATTATCTGTATGCATTGCCCTGAGGCTGGAGTTCAAAGCTCAGGCCAGACTCAGAACAAAAATCGGCTCAGAAATTATGCCCAAATTTCTGTCAGCCCCGGTGAGTGTGACAGAAGTGCTTGTTAACATCCACCACCAAGATCAAGGGCTGTAATTGTATCCCTGCAGCAAGGTGCCTAAATTAAGGCCTCCTCCAAAGTCCAGCAAAGCCAGTAAAAAAAAAAAAAAAAAAAAAAAAAAAGAGTCTGACTGATTTCATTAGGTTTGGGAGCTCCTCTTAATGAAAAGCCCATCTGCTGCTCAATTCACAGGCTCCTGAATCTCTCACCTTCTCTTCCTCTACTCCTTGCCAAATAAAAATCATAGCTCTCCTGACATCAGGGAACTTGTCAGCTTGTTTTTGACCTGAATCACCATAGTGGGGTTCATCTGGGGGGTGGATTTCAGGTTTCTTGCTGCAGACAGAAATCTGGACAAATGGACTCTAATTATTTCTCCCTTAAGACTCAACCTTCAGCCACAGATTCATGAGTTGATCCAGCAAGCCAAGTTTATTTTAATCTGTGAATATATGGAATCATCCCTAAGGGAGTTTTAACTATATCCCAAGATGCAACCTGTACATTTCACTAGTCTTAAGAGCCACAAAAATGCCAGCTCTGATGTGCTGGAGCTGCACCACCCAGGAAGGCTGGCTCAGAGAGGCAATCAGCTCTGGATGCTTATCCATGGTGCCACAAGCAAGAAGGGGAGCCATGAAACCTGTGAATGTGAGGGGTGAGGGGTGTAGCACATCACTTACAGACAAGACCTGAGCCATATGTGGATTTTTATTCAGATCCAAGACTTTTCCTGTGGGTTCAAGTCGATTATTGCTGTTCTAATTCTTACCTTTTACTGAAATGTCTTCATCTGTAGTACATGAAGGCACTGTTATCCCTAATCTGCCTGAGCTGCCTGCTGGACAACTGTCCTGATCATCAGAGCAGAGGTCCCAGCTCCTCACCCTTGGCAAATGTGGGCATGACATATGTTCAACAGCTCTGAATGGTTGCCCTGGTGCTGCACTGGCTTCATCAGGTTGGCTGAGAACCACAAAGAAAAAAGGAGAAAAAAGGAGAAAAAAGAAGAAAAAAGGAGAAACAGATCACTGCTGCCTGTTCCTTGGCATCTCCTAAAGCACATTGACACTTGTGCCATCTTTAAGCACTGGTGACAAGATTTTGTCCAAATCCTTGGATGGATTTGGGAGCTCCGTGGGTGAGAAATGCAGTTGCTCCGTTCATTTTTATGTGGGCAAGTGTGTGTGTGCATGTACTCACTCCAAATTCAGATATTTAACCTCTGAAAGAGAAAAAAAAGGACTGAAGTCCTTCTGAGAGACTCCTGACTATACAGCAGCATCACTTGAGTGTTATTGAAATAATGATTTATTTTGGAGGTTTTGTATACAAATGACATTTGTGCTTGGAATAAATGATTCCCTTTCATGGGTTAAGTCATAAAGTATCTGGAAGCAAAGAGTTGTCAGCTGCAGGAACTGGCAAATAGATCTGAATAACATATGAAATTTGGAGAACTTTGTGATCTCTTCAGACAATATGTGGATATGCATCAGTATGCCACGTTCTTTGAATAAATTATTCCTTTTAAATTATTCACTCATTTCTAGTGATTGTTAAGATGAGGGGATTTTGACATAAAGTGCTAACTAGTGAGATTTAAAAAAAAAAAAGCTGTGTTTTTTTAAATCTTTTTAGAATTTTCTACCTGCATTAGCATCATTTTTCTTTTTTTCAGATAACTTTTTTCTTTAAACTTGGCTCTCTTCTTTCTGTCCATCTCTTTCTTCCTCTTTCTTTCCAGCACTGCCTGAAGACAAAGCAATTTCTCTGAAGGAGATCCTTTTAGGCTATAATGGGATTAGGCCTTGGAGCGGAGATCTTGTTTGGATCAGCTGTTGAACTCACAGGAGTCCTGTTAAAGGCCTATTAAAATTCCATGTAATACCTCAGTAAGTAACATGTGAATTCCCAGCTCATCTTTGGGAATTAGAGAGTGCAGAGCTTCCTTGGCTGCTGGCAGGAAGGCTGGGCAGACCCAGGACTCATTTGTCTGAAGAAGGGGACGTCACCTGCCTGTTTCCTCCACCTCCAAGAAAACATGGAAATGAAATATTGCAGAGGAGAACTGTTTGTTCTTGAAATAAAAGAGCTAAAGCTCTGAGGGACCTGACTGATGATCATCCAAGGCTGATGACTGACCAGTGACCACGGACATTCCAGGGATGACACCCGGATACAGAAGACATGGGCATCTCAAAGGGAGGTTTAGAAGATTAGATTTAATTCCGATTATCTTATCAGAAGCTTTCTCTACTATAAATTCAGCAGAGTATCTCAGAATGAGCTGAAATAGCTCTCAGCAGGATGGTATCTACCCTGAGATCTCCTAATTCTGCTCTGACAAGAGACACCACAAGAATAGACTTTTTCTCTGCTCTGCAGAGACTTTTTTCCCTGCTTAGATTTGAGATCGGAAAGCGTTTCCTTTTCTTCAGTTTCTTGTTATTTTCAAAGTTAAAAAGTTAGGGATAGCTCTCAAAATGTGCTTGGGTAAACACAATATTATTACATTCTTACACACATTATGTTCTATTGATCACCCAGCACTGTATCAAGCTTTGGGGGTGCTATTATGCTGCCAAAGAAATAATTCATTCCACCCTGCAAGGCAACAGCAAATTGCCAGAGCCTGAGGGGGCAAAGGGAGGGAAAGGTGGGGTGAAATGTGAATTTGGAAATAAACAATCTTTGGTGTCTTGGAAATTAAAAGCACCAGATCCAAAACCTGTCAAAAGTAGAAGTTCTTGCTTGATGTCAGGCTGGCACTTGCAGCTTGGCAGCCACTTTCAGCTGAGTCCTGTACAACCCCAAATTGTTCTCCTTTCCCATGGCACGGCCAAGGCTGCCCTTCACTGATGAGCTTCAGCACCCAGCCCTGTCAGCACTGACATGTCAATGGGGCAGCTTGTGCCTCCTCCCACTCATTAGTCTTGGATAATGCTGAAAAGTTTTGTGGACATTTAATTTTTTTTAAGAAGATCTCGGAGCTTTTTACAAATCTCTATTGATTAAGCATCAAAACCTTCATCTGATGTAGATAAGTTTAATGCTATTATCCAGATTTTATGAGACAGATTTTATTGAAGACAAGGAGAAGCCAACCAACTTGGTCAAGGTCAGACATCAGCGTGTGGTAGGACAGGGAACAGAGCTCACGTGGCAGCACTCGGTGCTCTTCACATACATCACCTCTCACAACATTGTATTTCTAATTATTGTGCCTTTGGATTATTTCAGGCAACGTTATGGATTTTGCTAACAGATATGACAAGGGGAATATATTTGCATACAGAGAGAATTAATTGTACAGAAGTGTGTTATGGCAGCTGACGGTGGGAACTGGCTGGCAGGATTTCTGTGATCTGTTTTTCCTCTTCTGTCATTTCTATCACATCCAGGCTGTCTGTCTTGGCTTCCTTTTCTAGTTTTAACCTGAGAAGGTGAATGGTCCATTCAGGACAGCAGGATCTGCTCATAGCTATCCATGGTGAGGAAAACAAGATTCAGAGCTGGGATAATGTCTAGGATTTCCATTTGGATTAAAATCCTAATTTTGGCCCTGACCTTGCATGAATCACTGTTGCTCTCTCTGCCTCAGCTTTCCACCTGTAAAATGGGAGGGTTTGTGACATTTAACTGTGCTGCAGAGGTTAATATGGCCAAAAATGTCTGTGGTGATACTGGAGTGATGGAAGTTCTTTGAACTGGAAAACTCTTGAGCCAAAACTTACTCGCAGCCTGGCCATGGAGCTGAGGAAAGTTTTCCATGGTGGGAACAGACTCTGTGAGGAGAGGGGAGGGTGTCTGCAGCCTCATGGCCCAGCCTTGTGCTCTTCCCTCACCTGCTGCTCTCCAAATGCTCTTGCTTGTTCAATTTTGTCATGTATGAGCGCTGCAGGAGGAGGAGAGGGCCTTCCACTCCTCACCTCTCCCTCTCGAGGCCAGAGAGGGCTAGACAGGTTTGCTGCAGCTCCTGAAAAGGCCACCTGAAAACTTCACAGTCTTGGACAGGCTCTCCAAATGGGATGGATATGGGGATATGGTTTAGCTACAAACCCAAATGATCTTGAAGAGCACAGTCTGAGTCCTCTGAGCCAGCCTTGCTCCTACCCCTTTAGAGCAGCCTCTTAGTGCTGCTCTGCAGGAGGAGGCTCTACTGGTACCTTCTGGACAAGCCCTACAGCTGAGGATCCAACAGCCTGTGCTCAGGGCAAAACCCAGCAGATATTTTGCAAGGAGAGACATAGAATTATAGAATCGTAGAATCATAGAATGATTAGGTTTGGGAGGGATCTTATAAGTCATCTCATTCCACTCCCTGCCATGGGCAAGGGACACCTTCCACTAGACCAGGCTGCTCAGAGCCCTGTCCAACCTGGCCCTGAACACTTTCAGGGACGGGGCAGCCACAGATTCTCTGGGCCACCTGTGCCTGTGCCCACCCTCTAAGGGAAGAATTTCTTCCTAATTTCTAATCTAAAACTACCCCCTGTCAGTTTAAAGCCATTCCCCCTTTTCCTGTCACTTCAGGCCATTGTCCAAAGCTGCTCTCCAGCTGTCCCCAGACGGTAAAGGTGGGTCCTCAGCTGAAAAGAGGAATCAAACTTCCAGAGGGAGAGAGAGATGCTGGCAGAAAACATTCACGCTCATCACCGCCGCGCCGGGCAGCTGCTCCTGAGCCACACGGAGCTGTCGGAGGGCTGGACTGCGAAGCTGTGAAACTGTGGGCATCCGTAAAAAAGGAATCTGCGTTCTTTTACCCCCAGGTAAAGCCTTTCCTGGAGGACGAATCCCCTTTCCCGTGCGCGGAGCCGCTGCCGCGGAGCGAACCCGCCCCCGTGAGCCCAGGGAAGGGATCGCTCGGACACGGGTCCCCGCACGTCCTTCCAGCCTTCTGGTGTAGAAAAAAGGGTCCCTTTGTGGTAGGATTTTAAAAGATATTCCTAATTTCACGCCTCCCTCCCCCCCCTTTTCTTTTCTCATGGCCGGTTCTGGGTGCAGCACTGTTTGTCCAGAGGAGGAAGGCTCAGAGTTTCATCTCCATCACTCACCAGGTCCTCACAAGGACACACACAGAAAATGTTTTTCCATTTTCTAATCCTTTCTGCTTTGCTCTTATCTGTGCATGGTGCCAACCACAGGGTATTTTTCAATGGCAGCTTAAATGCAGCTTGTGTTTAGAAAACTGTTTGGGATCTCTTGTAATAGCCAGGGGGAAAAAAAATGAGTAATTATTTAGGAAGAGTCTGTAGGAAACTGTGTGGGACATGAATGGGCTCCTGTCACCTAAGGCTCGTACAGCTCAAAGAATCATTGAATCATCTGGGCTGGAAGGGACCTTAAAGCCCATCTCATTCCACCCCCCTGCCATGGACAGGGACACCTTCCACTAGCCCAGTTTGCTCCAAGCCCCGTCCAACCTGGCCTTGGACACTTCCAGGGATGGAGCAGCCACAGCTTCTCTGGGCAACCTGTGCCAGAGCCTCACCACTCTCATAGTAGATAATTTCTTCCTAATATTTAATCTAAATCTACTCTCTGATATCTTAAAACCATTCCCCATTCTCCTGTCACTCCATACCATTGTAAAAAGTCCCTCTCCAACCTTTTCGTAGGCCCTTTAGGTTCTGGAAGGTCATGTCACATTGGCCTCCTCTGTTTCTCCAGTTTTTGTGGAAAGTTGGCCACTTCTCAACCCTGACTTGCTTCTTTTCCATGAGTTTATTCTCCCACCACTAACTGCCACAAAAACTTCTGAGGGACTTCCTTCCCTATTCCCGGCTAGTCCAAATAGTTAATTTGCTAATGCCTGGCTATCACAGAGAGATCCCAGTGTGTGTCAGCTCCCAGAAACTCAGCATTTAGGAGTTTACAGAGGTTGCATCCTCCAACAACCAGCCATTGTGCCTGACACATCCCTGCTGCCTGAATTACTGCACACCACATTGTACATTCTGATGAAGCAAATGATGCAGCATTCTGCCCTGGCAGATCATCAGATCCAGGGAAAAAACTGAATGGCAATGATAAAACCAGTGATTTAATGGGATGTCTGCCCTGCTGTTCCCCAGTTTGGGGGATTCGTGTAAGTGAGGAGCAGATGGGATCTCCAGGGGGAAATTCTAGGCTTGCAATCCTGAAACCAATGTAAATTTAGTACTGTATTTCTAAAGTGTTGTTGGAAAGCAGCCAGGAGTCTGAAATCTATCCAAGGTTTTCACCTCTCTGATTCATATATATATATATTTATATATGTATATAGTTATATATACACACACTTACTTATTCATATGTTTCTCATGAGTAGAAATAGGAGGTTTCATTCTCATGCCTTTGTGTCTCATCTTCTTTAAATGACACCTGACTCTCCATTTGCCCTTTTTGGAATGAGAGAGAACATCAAAGTCTTGACCAACTGTAACTACCAAGGAAATGTGTCCACTGCTCCCCAGAACAGGCACTGGTAATGCTGCTGTACCAGCCAAATTTTGATTTGTACCAGCCAATTTTTAACCTTCCAAGTCCCCAAGTCTCTCATGTAATTGCAATGGGTAATGACATTTGTCACTCTTTCTTTTGTGCCCAGATGCCCAGCAAAGTGTTGCTACTGGAACAACATCCCTCTTCTGCCCCTTGAAGGTGGTTGCACATAAAGAAACCCTCCTTTGCTTCACTGTCTATATTATATATTTTGCAAAGCCCCTTGAGGAAGGCAGGAATGCTGTAAATAAAAAATACTTCTCTAGAGGTTTGTAGGGTTGCACCAAGCCTGTGGGACACCACTGCTTTTCCATTAAAGACACCTCAGGCCATCCCAGAGGCAACAGCTTTTCTCTGGCACATTCTTCATCCTGTCCCTCACGCTCCCTTCCCAGCGGTGTATTGAATGATGTGAAGGAACAACAGCCAAGAGAAATCTTGGCCCTATCCTATCTAATCTGATCAGTTCAACAGAGCAGGAGTGATAGAAATCCACAGAGCCTGCCAATAAAAAGGTTTCCTTTGGCTGGGGCTGACGTTTGGCATGATCTGTATCTGTATGGGAAAGTGATTAAAAATGTAATCAACGGGAATGTCCCTTAAAAATCAAAACTAAGTTGGGAACAGGGGCTGACATGAAACATTCTTATTTAGCAAGGGATGTCAGGTCAGCTGATGTTCCATATTGATTTCGGGAAAAACCCAAAGATGGAAGGGCTTCGTGTCATTACATGCCACCTCCACTCTTGTCTTAAGGAACCTGCACAGCACCAGCACCTCCAAAGCAACAGGGGCTTTTCACCCAGCCCTGGCAACCAGCATTTATGACATTATAGTTTCTTTTGTGGGGCTTTTCCCCAGGTAAGAATCACAGAATCACAGAGTGGTTCAGGTTGGAATGGACCACAGTAGTTCACCTGGTCCAACCTCCCTGTTCCAGCAGAGCCATCCTAGAGCACATGGCACAGGATTGTGTCCAGATGGGGCTGGGATATCCCCAGTGAGGGAGACTCCACACCATCCCTGGGTGATCAGATTTAGTGCTCGGTCACTGCACAGGGAAGAAGTTCTTCCTCCTGTCCAGGTGGAGCTTCCTGGGCATCAGTTCCTGCCCATTCCTCTTGTGCCATTGCTGGGCACCCCCGAGCAGAGCCTGGTCCATCCTCTGCCCCCTCCCTGCAGGCACTGAAGACAGGGATGAGGTCCCCTCTCAGTGTCTCCTCTCAAGACTGAACAGGCCCAACTCTCTCAGTCTTTCCTCGTAAGAGAGATGCTCCATCCCCTTCATCACTTCTGTAGCCCTCCATAAGAAGACTTTCTACGTCCTCAGCTGAAGATCCTACAGAAGTGCTAAATGTGATGTGATCACAAGTTTGCCAATGTGCAAGTGAGATGCAGTGATCTGGACTGGCAAATGAAAAATCAACATTTTTCAAGCCTCCTTCAAAACCCTCATTTAGATGTTATTCTTCAGGCTCAACTTAAATGACACTAAGGAGTTAAATTTGGCTTCTTTCTCTGTCCCACACTGTTTCTTGTAACTTTTGCTGAAGGTCCTCAAAATTTTTAAAGAAATCAATGTATCCCTATTAAACATCTTGGTTTCAATAAATCAGCATTTTCCAATAGAAAATCTGTCTGCCTATTCTTACTTTATTTTTGATCAGTGTTATATTTCAGAGAAATGTATTTTGCAGTGCAGCCTAAGAAACAGGTGAATTACTGTGCTGGCTCAGATCCATAGTTCGATTAGATTCATATTTTGCATTTGACAGAGCAGTGGAGGGGTCATTTTGGAATCCATCACAAGAAGCACAGGATGGAGTTTTCTGCTCTGGGTGAATTTGCAACAGCCACGATGCAGCTGAAGCTTCCTGAACAGTCTCGTGGTCTCCATGATCCTGGTCTGAGTGATTTCCCATGTTTGCTTCCTTTAGAAAGCTATTCATATTTCTTAACTTCTTTATTTAAATCTGATTCTCCCAGCAGCTCCAGAGGTGACATTGATTTACATCCACGTGCGGGGAGTGCTGTGCACAGATGTCTCAGGCTCCCCACGAAGTGACCCCTCGCTGCCCAGGGACCCTGACTCCACAGATAACCTTTCTTTCCCTACTTCCCTGGGACTGCCACGACCTTTCATTTCCTACAGGGAGGAGACAAAAAGGCAGCCTCCTCCCCTTGGATTGAGCTGCTGGATCGTTCAGCAGATGTCTGGTTGTGTGCCACTGAGAAAATGTCACTGCCTGCCGGCAGCTCCGAGCAGGTGATTAATGCCAGACTGAGGATTTTTGTGAGCTACATTCAGATCCTTCTGTTCACTGCTGCTTAGTGAAATGACAACCTGGCCCTTGTGCCACCAGAGGCAAGAGTAAAGCCTGGCACATGATGGAAGTAGAGACCTTCGTCCTCTCACGGGGTCCCAGCAGAAGCCTGGTAAGTTAGGGACGGATGGTTCAGCCGGGGCAGATCCTGCAGCCACGGCACCACCCCCACTCTGTTTGCTTTGCCTCATCAGCTACAAATTGGTCATTAGAAAAATGGTGCTAACTGTTTGGCTGCCTCCCCCAGAGCAGGTGTTTGAGCAGGTGCCATGGAGTTGCAGATCCATTTTAGGATGGAGATGTTGCAGGATGCAAGTGATGGCTGGAGTATCAGCGGGGGAGCAGGAAAGCCTTCGAGGGGTGGAAGGAAAAGTGCTGCTTGAGAGATTAGATTTTTATCCTGTTAGAAGCAAGAAATGAAGAGAGAAAGGTGAGAGATGAGGGAGGAGTGAGCATGAGAAAGTGGTGCCTTCTTGAACCGAAGGATATCACAGGAAGCCTTTGTCTGGGATCACAGGGAAGTCTCAGGCTTGTGCAGACCCCACAATAGGTTGATTGCCCAGACTCAAATAGGGGTTTGTCCCTTCAGGGAGTTTCTTTTCTGACTAAAAGTGTCAAAGATGATAGTGTGATGTCTCCTGATAAGAGCAAAGAGGATTCTATCCTCTGTCCCTCTAGAGGCTTTAAAAAACAACCTTTGTTCTAAAATACAGTTTTTAAGCAAGCAAACAGAAGAATGCACTACCCTGACCATCATCCCAGGCGTGATCTCAGCCTTTTTCAAGTGTTGACCGTAAAAAAAATGAGGGAAAAAAATCAGCACCTGACTTTCTCTCCTCCCTCTTCCCAATCCCACAATATATCTATCTTTGCTCCACATCCTCCACATCCTCAGCCTGATTGCCTTCACTGCCACGTGAGGGCTGTTCCTTCAATCTGGCAGTTCCTTCCTGCAAACTGAAGAGTTCCTGAGTTGCTGGTGCTGCTGGTTTCTATATTTTAAATCTTTGATCTTTTGACTGAAACAAGAGAAAGAAAAATCAAGGCTCTGGCGAAGTTCCCAGTCCTGTCACTTTCTGACCTTGAGCCAATCACATGAACTTCTAATGTCAATATTCCCATCTGTTAAGCCTCGCAAATGTGCTGTAAAGCAAAATTAATAAATTGTATTGGGATCTCTACACTTACAGTCAGGAGCATTTCTTTCATGAGTAATCCCATTGACTTGAGTGCAATCACATTGAACAAAGAATTACTCATCATGAGTAAGGGGCTAAGAATACAACCATTAATATTTGTGAAAAGCTTGGGGTTTTTCTGTGGAAGAAGTTGAAGAAAGAGAAAATCTCTCTGATCCAGGCTACAAATGTGCAGGAATTCATGCACCGTTACTGTCTAAAAGGCAGATAACAGTGATTCTCTTGTTGTTATTGACTCTCTTGCACACTTCCCTTGCTCAAAGGGTGATTTGGCGTTCTTAAGACTTATCCCATGCCAAAGTAAAACCCTGGAAGAGGAGGAAGGACAGGGAAGTAGTAGAATCAGGAAGCCCATGGAGAAGGGCTGTGCAACACCACCAACCCCCCCCAGCACTGATGTGCTCTGGACATTCAGTATCTCCCCTTTCCCATGGGCATCCCTGTCGAGATTTTTTCATGGAGAGCCACTCCAGCTGTGCCAAACCAGGTGCCAATAGTGCCTTAATCCATGCCAGAGGGGCTGTGTTTATGTTTTGGAAAGCTACATCAAAATATAGAGCCCACTGATGCAGTTCTGTGTCCAACCCAACCCTGGTTTGTGTTCAGGAGTCTCCTGGGGTTGAGACAACCTCACAGAAATGGGGCTGTTTGGGGATTAGTATCTCACTTAATTATAGCTCCTGTGCAGTGATGCCAAATTTTGGAAAAGGTTTTTAGGACCTCTGGCATCTAATGATGGAGAAAACAGGCTGTCACCTGGAATTCAACTGACAGCATCTCACACTGCACAGGCACATCCCTGGCACAGCAGAGGTCAAGTACCAGCCACCAGAACCAAGGTTTGATGGGGGTCATAAAGCAGCACCCATTTAGGTGAGCAAAGAGCTCTATCCCATCAGGCCTGGTCGCTGGAGAACTCAAATGGAGTTGCATCCTTCCCACAAATGGAATAACATGAACAGGTCCTCCTGTGTGTTTATCACTTTAGCAAGCATTCTGCACATCTATCTACAACCAATATACTGTGCCCTGACAGTGTGATGAACAGGAGGGATTCTGCCATGGCAACTGGTGCAGACTTCATATATTAGGCCTGATCCTGATACCTTTTAGGCTTCTGCAGTGCTCCTCTCACACCTGTTTGAGTCCATGTGAGATCACAGCTAGGTTAAGTGATTTGTGCTTTCTCCAGCACAACCTTAGAAACTTTCAGCAAACAAAGATTTTAAATAATCACAGAGATCTGATTTCTAAGTGCATTTTGCACCTGGAACACCTGAGTCTCTGACAGGCTTTGGAAGAAGACCTTGAATCACCTGGCTGATAAGTTAATTCTAAAAGCTCACATCACAAGTGCTCCGTCATGGATATATATCCCTCATGTTAAAGTGGTGTCCTGAAGCACACAGGGGAAGTGAAGATCAGAGTCAGAAGCTGCTGAGGTTATTTGGGTCTTGGTCCATTGCATGACCTACAGGTCAATTTTGGCTGTGTGCAGAAGTGCTGCTCAAGGTGCTTCATCACCTCCAATCACCTTGGCAATCTCCTTCCCAATTTCCCTGCTATTCCAAGCCTTCAGACTTAGATGTGTCCTCTTTAAGGAAAGTATTGTCCCATTTCCATGCTGTGGGTACAGAACCACTGAAATAAGAAATGACTTTATCTGCACACTGTTCTGAGGTTTAAGATTTTCATTACTGCCCATGTTTTCTTCCTCAGAGAAATTCAGGAAACTCTTGTTGTTATTTGCCTCAAAGCAAACAAGCAGCTGCAAATGGCACAGGTTAGTTATGTTTAAAGAGGGAAATTGTTTCCTTTTATTTACTCTGTTTTCTTCTTAATTTGCTCAAGTGACCTTTTCTCCATTTAATGTTGAAAAGGACAAACAGAACAGCTGATTGACCTGGATATCTTTATTCTTGGCTGTTGAATCCAGGTACTCACACACACAGAGTTCAGCTGACTTCCACATAAACAAAATAATAAAGAAAACAAGGCCACTTTTCCATTCTTTACCTTTCCTTTCTTTTGCACTTCTACCACCTGGCTGCCCCTGCAAGAGGGGGACATGCTGGTATTGACAATTTTCCTATGAATGACAACTTCTCCCCCCCCCCCCAATTATCTGCAGAAATTCTCTTTTTCCTTACCTCCTTTGGCCCCTCCCTATTTCTATATTGCTTTCCGTACATTGCTGCTCCCACATAATCCTGTTTTCCAGGGCAAAAAACCATGCAGCTGATGTTAGAAAACAAGTGAGGAAATACAATATCTCTCCAAACAGCTTTACAATTCATTTAGGGCTTTGATGATCACTGTGCATTGAACACATCTCTTATACTGGGCTCCCCACAGCAGCCTCACATCTTCTTTATCCCCGACAGGATACGATTCATTTGGGTATGAACAGTTTCCAAAGTGTGTTGTTATGTGTGCAGTGGCCTCAGCAGGACTTTTGTGGCCATTGTATGGCCCACTTACATCCTTCTCTGAGCTCTGTCTTAAATTAATGTCTTGTCGACTTCTCCAGACCTGAGTGACCCAAGAAGGAGATGGGGAAGAAGTGAAATTTTGTCCTTTGAACAGATGTTGCCCTTTTGCACTCTACCACCCCATCTTTAGGCTCTTAATACATCTCTGTAACAACATTTGTCCTAGGAGTAGTCCCTGGATCACCTCCTACTATTAACCTCTTTCCATGCTGAGAATTGGACTTTTTATTACAGCTCTTTGATTTTTATGTCATAGTTTGTTTTCAATCCGTGAAAGAACTTTTACCTCTTACCTCAAGGTAACCCACTAAGCTTTCCTTAATAGCTCCTTGTGAGGGCTTTTCTCAAAAAATCTTTTGAAAACCTAAATAAATCACCTCTGCTTGTTCACAGATATCCATTATTTTGCTAACATTTTGAAATGCATTAAAATAGATGGAGAAGCATCACGATTTACCATGACAGCCTCCATGCTGGTTTGTCCCAAGCATCTGGGGACATTGTAGCTGTTTTCAATGGCTTTTCTCTTATCTTTTCTTCAATTGAAGCAAGGTTTGCCAGCCTGCAATTCCTTCATCCCCTTTCACACCTTTATTTAAGGATGGATACAGCACTGGCCACTTTTCAGCCCTCTGGCATGAGTTCTGATTTTAATGAAAAAAGTGACAGGCTTTGTGCTAATAGCTCTACTTCTCTGCTCTCTCATTCCTTCTGAATTTGTGTCTGGTCCCAGTGACCTATAGAAAATTGATGGTCTCATCCAGAAGTCTTTACATGTGTGAGCAGGCCCATTAACTTCCTCAGCCCCTCTTTAGCTTCAGAGAGCCCAGTTGCAGAAATGAGCCTCTTTGATCGGGGCTGTTCCTCCATCTGTCACTCTGAGCAGGAGTGTTTCCATGCCATCTTGAGCTTCCTGAATTGTTGGGATTTGGATGGGCGCTTTTTTTTTCCAATTTTCCCCCCTTTTCTGGCTATTATATATTTGGGCAAGGACTTTTTTTACTATATGTGTGTGAGGTCTCTGCTAGAGCAGGTGACCCAGTCCTTGCATGAGCTGTAGACTTCCAGCACACATCCTAATCCCCCCTGGGATTATATCACCTTCCTCATCTTGAAAGGAGAACTACAAAATGGAGACTTTTCCCTCTTCCCTATGGAGATGTGTAAGCTTTTAAAAACAAACAAACAAAAAAATCACCTTTTCAGTTATGTCTGTTATGTTTCCTCCTAGGGGTTGAGGACTGAGGGGATTCAGTGAACCAGAAAGTAAAGGCAGATTCATTCTTGGAGTAAAATGGGAAAGGTATAATAACAAGGAGAGGGAAAAGCTATTCAGGTTAAGCAGCATTAGTAGCACAGTAGCTCTTGGATATAAAATGTCACCGGTGGACCAAACAGTAAGAGAAGTATTATGAGAAGAAGTGGAGTAACTCTTGAAATAAAGGAAAAGGGGCAGGAATCAAGCTGTCTGTAATTGGTGTTTGCTGTGGTTCAGATCAGGGTTATGTGAGATGATAAAAACTGGATTTGATGACAATACAGATTTCTTTCACCCTTTTGTTCCAATGTTTCTGAGAGCTCAGATGCCCTCAGTGGCAGCTGATTTAGGCTGTGGCTAAAGAAGCACAGCTGGCAGTGCCATGAACTCCTCTGGTACTACTGTCACCTTCTGTGCTCAGACTGTGTTCAGTTGGACTGAATGATTAACCAAGAACGTGGATAATCCCCTCCAGTTCACAATTTAGGATGGATGCAGACAACCCAAAACCTTGAGCATCTTTGTGTCAAGCCAAGTGCAAGGTCTGTAAGATTGTGGCTGTAGCTCCTGGAAACAATGCAAGGAGTGTGTTACAGAGAAAATGAGCAGCTGAAGGATGTCACCAGAGGAGAAGCACGAAAAACATTTCCCCTCTTGCTGATCTTTTTCCTTTTGCCTTGACAGACAATCAGGAACTGCTTTTCTCTCCTTTCCTCTCCCCTTTCTCACAAGGCATCTTCACAGTCAGCCCTTGGCAAAGGCCTTTTGGTGGCCATTCATTAATTTTGCCGTGGCCTTTAGTAATGTCATCTTGGCTCCAATGTTTCCTTGAAATACAGTGCTGCAGATTTCCCCAAATATCCTCAGCATGTTATATGGCACTGGGGCAATGCAAACTCTCCTACAGCATAGATGAAGCAAACAGTGCTAATTTATGCCTTGCTTTTTATTCCCAACATAATTTTGATTTTAATGTCCCACCCTCACCGCATCAATATCTTTTCACTACTGGCGTGTGGAAAGAAAAAGTAAATATTTCATTTTCTTTTCTCCCACTAAGATGCTCACCCAGAGCTCCTGGGAACATGCAAATGAGATGTGACTCAGGGATGCTGCTTGGGTGCTTTATGGGACATTGGGGCACCAGGATATTGCCCGCAAGTGTCAATGTGATTGGAAAATTAGCTATGCTGGGAAGTGATGTATGATTTAATATAGCAAAGGATATTTACAGTAAAACAGCAGCTCACAAGAACACGTTGCAGAATCGCAGGCTCTGCCTGAAGGATCAGAAAGGTTTATTTATTTAAGATATAAAAATCAAGCTGCCCTTCTGCTTTGTTCTGCTGGGCATAGCGAGCAGGGCAGTGGCCTATTGCTTTAACTATGATGTATTCCCCTTGCCCACAAAACCCCTACACACTTCTATCAAAATTTTGGATTTTTCATCATTCCAACTGCGGGTGGTGTCCAGAAATGCCAGATAAGTGGCCACTGAACATGAGTAAGGCACATTGCCTTGAGGGAGCACTGAATCTGGCCTGGCTGCAGCTGCACAGCTCCTGTGAGCACCAATTTCTTCATCATCCTTCTGACAGGCTACAGACCTGACCTAGTCCCAGAAACTGTGACCAAATTAGTGGTGATTCTGATACCCAGTAGAGATTTTTTTCCATTATACTCTGCCTGTAAGGAGTCTCAAAGCAAAGCTTAGAAGCAGACTCAGGACTGGGCTTAGTCACCTGGAAATGACTCCTTGAAAAAACTTACATCTGTCAGCCAAGATTATTTAAGGCAAAAAACCCCCACACTTCAGCTGAAACCGTGTGCCTGAGGGAGTCTGCAGCACTCGCACTCCAGTGGGACAAGGGCTTATGAGGAAGCTCTGGAGACTGTCTCTGAGGCTCACTTTTCCTCCTGAGGAGATGGATTTGGCATTACTTCAGGGAATCAGCTCCTATTTCCACCCATTTATTATCTTAGTACTTGGAACAACGGGGCGGGCAAGCAGGGCTGAGGGTTTCACATGTAACCAAACACTTTCTGCTGTGATACAACTTGCAGAATGAGGCTGCTAAACAAATGTAACCTCGAGATTTGTGTTATTGAGGAATAATTGACTTGAAACAGTGAGATCTTTTCTATCCCCCCACTCCCAAACTTACTGAATGCAGTGGCTTAGCTGTGCAGCCACCAGCCTGGGTGCTGGAGGGCCCTGGGGGGAGCCATGGCTGGGGCTGCTGGAGGAGAAGGGGGGCAGCTCGTGGGAACTGGGGTGCAGATCCCTCCCACTCCATCAGACTGCCCAGCAGGGTCCCACCTTCCTCTCCCCTCACACTTTATTTCAGATTTTAATGCTTGGCAGTGACATGCACAGGGAAACAAAGCCTGAAACAGCTCAGTACTTGTCATCAACTCTTTGTTGGGGATCCAGCACTCAATTTGTCTCTGTACTTACCTTGTATGATGGGTAATTTAATAGCAGCCTTAGATACTGAGGTGATAGATGCCTTGTAAATACAGCAGGTAGATTAAGTTATTAGCATAAAAGTGAAAAAATTCCCAGATGGGGAAGACACTGAAGCTTTATCCCTCCTACAGTCCATGGAGGATGTCAGTGAATGCTCAGCAATCCTTTAAAATTGGTGTCCAGGCTTATGACTGAGTCCAAGAAACCTTTGCATTTACTGTACAACGTAAGGGAAGGAAGGTAGCCCGTATTTTCCTACCTTTTGCCACTCCTGGACTGGTTGTGTCTCATCTCACCTGACACAAAAGCATCCCATCCCCAGAACTGCTGTCTCCCCCAGCAGCTCACACAGTGGGATGCAGGGCCTGCAGAAGGGAAGCAGCCAGGGGGGATCTCAGTATCCCCACGTCTCAGTGAGAGGGCAGTGAGAAAGGTCTCTCTCTGTCAGACTCAGGAGTGAGAGAGAAAGAGATGGAAAATAAACCTGACCCTAATTTGAAGCTGTGGGGAGGAACTGGCTCCGCTTTATGAAGTGTGCAGCTGAAGCTTTTGCAGTGCTGTTTGGGCTCCCTGTGGTGCTTTTCAACTCTGTCTGTGCAGCATCAGTGAGACTGAGAGCAGGGAAGATGCTAAACCTGCCACTCACTGCAGGGGTGACCCTGCTGGCAAAGGGGTGGGTTTCCATGATCCCACCGAGGGAAAGTGTCATCTTCACTCCATAGAAAACATGAAGATGCCAGGAGCTGCCAACAAAGAAAATCTGAGTTCTGTATCAGAACCTCCATCCCCTCTGGAGTTTGCACGGTGGGATTTCTGCTGGGGGAAGCGCCGCATTTCGAGGTCTCATGGTTGGGGAGGAAGAGGCACATGGAGCACGTGTGGCAGAGCAGAGCCCTGCTCATGTCACAGCATTGCAGTGTCCTCCCTCTGGACCCCACACCAGGCTCAGGCTCCCAGGGAAGGACCTCGTCAGCAGGAGCAGGACAGCAAACCCACAGTGGTGATGGTGGAATCACACAGCTCAGGGGAGGGAGTCTCACAGCTCTCTGTTAGTGAGGAGCTGGTTTGTGTCCTTGAATGTATTTCTTTGAATATAATGGGAAGGGTTGCTGTTGGAGAGCTTCTGTTTTCACAAATCTCCATTTCTTATCTGAATCTTGCTCACCCACATCTTTAGCACTCCATTCCACGTTTTTGTATAAATGTAAACCATAAAAGTTTTGAACTTACCTCCCTTCTGTTTCATTGCTGATACTTTTGCTGTTCACTACTAATTTGGAGGCAACTCTGGTTGAAGTTGAAGCCTAGGAAAACTTTGATTCCCTTGAAGAATACTAAATATTTCCAGGATATGTTTATATTGCCCTTTTTGTTCCACAAAGGAAAGGAGGAGACTGCAGAGATGTCAGACAAAAATCTCTCTTCGGTATGAAGGCTGAATGGGAAGCTACTTTTCCTGTTTGCATACAATATATGCTGTTCTTTCATGCACCTCCTTTAATCAGGTTTAGTGATCAAACTCTGGCCTGTTTTGTGTAATTCACAGGGCTGGTTTTACATATGCTTTGCAAAGAGAAAATGTCAAATACTTGTACTTGCAGAGCAGCAGTTGGAGATGTGCTGTCTGTAAGCAGAGAAGAGCAGGGCAGAGTCAGGGGTGAGGGCAGGGGGGTCTATGTGTGTCCACAACAGCATCACATGGCTGGGGAGAGGGGATGCATCCAGCAAAACATGGGGAGCAAAAAGTCACCTTCAAAGCCACCTGTGGGAGAAACTTAGACTCGTCAGCAACATCTTGTGGAGTTTCCTGGCAGCTTCTCACTCCTTTCCACCGGTGGGATGACTTTGGCTGTCTTAGAACTGAGCCGAATCAGACCCTGGGTGTCTGTTAATAAGAGCATCTGCCTGGATGTCTTCACACTCCTGACTGTGTAGGGATTGTGCTAAATGTGAGCAAACACAACAAATCAAACAGCCCGAGGGTAGGGCTGTGAACTGTGAAGTTATAGGGTGTGAGGTTACAGCCGGGCCAGGGGGTGAACTTCAACAGGGAAGGAAGCTCGATGTGCACAAACACAGCTTCGTTCAGCAACTTGTGTCAACAGAGGTGCTCCAAAATCAGGGTGAGCATCAGCACAACTGCCATCACATCCAGGCAGTGCCTCATGCTTACCCTTGGAGGGTGGGGAGCTCCTGTCAGAGAGTGCAAGCTGCTCAAAGTGGCCCTACATCACCCCTTTGCAAGGCTGAATTTTCCAGGATCTTACAGATGTAAAAGCAAATAAAGAAGGCTGAAGCTTGCCAGGAACTGATGATACCTGGGGGAGAGGAAAGTGCAGAGGAAAAACATAGGCACTCTACAAAATGACCGTGAGAGCTTTCCAGGCAAATACCTGTAGATGAACAAAGACTCCTTGGCACAAAATAAAGATGACTCTGGTGAGTCTTTATGACATTACTGTGCATGGCAGGAAATATGAGGAATATACATCTATGTATTCCTCGTATTGTACATATTAAAAGCAAGTGCTTGCAGCAGTAATGAGTGAGGAGAAAAAAAAAAGGGAAAAAAAAAGTAGGACTCGGTTGTAAGCAATGAATGAGAAATATTTGTTCCTGTTTGTATCAGGCTCGGCACTTCATAAAACATGATGGAACTGTGGCAGCTCTTCCCATTCCAGGGAAGATTCTGATTCTGATCATTTGTGCATCATTTATACCTGTGTGCCCAATGGGAAGCTGAAATAAGACGAAATGCAGTTAGACCAATTGACAGGGAGGAAAAAGGTCTTATGGACCGGTTAAATCCCCAACATTCCCATAGGAATGGATTGCATAGGAAGGATTGAGAGGCTGGAATGAGCTGTCTGTGAGGAGTATGGAATATACCTGGCAGGAGATTCACGAGTGGGTTTGTTAAAGGTCAGAAAGGACACAATTGTGACTCTTTGTGCCTTTTCACAGGGACAAGGACAAGACAAACTTCAGCAGTCTGTTCCTACCCTGGGACTCTGGGACTGTAGAAATAACATTACTGGATTTGGCTGGTTTTTAGTGTTTTTTACTTGAATGATTATTTCCTGGAAGACATTAACTTAGAGTAAAACACCAATAATCACTCTACAGTATTAGGAGCAGTTTACCAAAGTGAGGAATTTCCTTTCAAAAAACATCCTAAAGTAGGACACTCAGTGTAGTTTATGAGGATAAGAAAAGCCATCCAGGGAGTCAGTACAGGGAAGCTGCTCCTGTGGCTGGGATGGGAGAGTGCTGGATTTTATTTGTGTTGTTCTGCCATACATCTCTTGTTTGCTTTTGAACAAGACTGTTTGCACAATCAGTAAAATGTAACTAGCATTACTTTCTGCTTTGGTTATCATACCTGAAACATCTCTGAAGTCTGCCAGGGACTCCCATGCTATAAAATGAGGGTTCACATAAAATGCCTTAGATAGAGAAATTCAGATATAAGACTCTGTAAGCATTTTTACGTGGAGAAAACCAATTCCTAGCCTGATTGTCTGCCTTCAAACAGATGCTAAGTAAAATGGTTTATTTAGGATGATTGATTATAGGAACCTCACTCATACATCCCAAACACATTCTACAATCACATCTTCTTTTCATTTGCAAAGGCTGAAAAGAATTTTCATATCTCTTCTCCCCCTTGTGATTTATCATTTCTGAGCCTAAGCCTGTTATCAACATGGGTTCACTCCAGAGCTCCCAGAAGTCATAACACATTAGCATGTCTTATTAAACCAAGGCTGTGGTTGAAGCTGCAGAAATAGCAACGCTCTTTCTAAAGAAAAAGAAATAATAAAGGATCGAATTCTGCATTTATTAGTTCTTCTCCTGTCAAAGATCCCTTTGGATGTTGAGGGGCTTTCTGCTGCACTGTCAAGGGCCATGTGGAACAATTTAGGTGGTATTGATTTAATCAGATTTAGTCCATATGAAAGTTAGGTACTTATTCTAAGACAGTTGCACTCTTTCTGCAGCCAGTGGAGAGTGCTGGGTATTTCATCCCACCTGATGCCCAAGATAGATCAGAAGGATTGTCCCAGAAGTGTCCCTCTTTGGAGCTGCTTTTATAGTAGTCCAGCTGCTCAGCCTGGCTTTGAGCTGACCAGGTTTTGGACAGCTAATGTCAAATATGATTAAATTCATCCTTGGAGCTTGACTCAGAGCTCATTGGAATAAACAGGAAATTTTCTGTTGACCCAAGAGAGCTCTGGGCCAGGTTTTGATGCCATGAAAATATGTAAATCCAGTCCCTTTCCTCCCTCAGATCAGGGTGTCAAGATGTTTTTCTTCTCTTATACCTGCTAGTCCATTGCCTTTGGAAATGATGACAAAAGGGCCCAATAACCTGAATGGGAGACTTGTCTGAGGAAGAGCATCAGAACTGGGTCCAAAGTGCACCATTTTTAAATTAATGCAAGGTTAAATGACAAGTTGCTCTGAACCCCATCAAAGGAACAGAAAGATTCCCAGTGGGAGTTAGCTCAGATTTTATGTTAGGCAACAGAGGTGTTCATTTTGTCTTTGCAGATGAATCATGGTTCTTGTGGGTTTGATTTTACAAACTTCCTGCAGAGATCAAAACTAACGGGTCTGAAATGCCTCCTCTGTGTCACTGTGCCCCCGTGGGACAGAGCTTCCTGTTCATTATAAGGGTTCTTCTCTCAATCCACCCCTACAGAGGTGTCTTAAGCAGATCAAATGAGTGATTAGAGGTGTTCCTGCTGTCACTGGAGCACATTTGTACCATCAAAATTGAGTCCCAGCCTCCAATCAGCAAACACAGATTCCTGGTGCCACGGGAGTGGGAAGGCTCCAGAGCCCTCTGGGAGGTGGAATGTACTTCCAGGAGCATTAACAACTCTGTTCTCCTTGGTCTCTCTTGATTTTATTTTCATTTTTCTTCCTGAGGTATGCAAATTGCAAGTTAGCATGGTCTTCTAGATGCAGGTCCAGGGGAGGGATTGGTGCCAGGAGATGCTGAAGGTCTAAACATTTTTGGTGACTCCCTTTGGCCAGCAACCAGTGATGCTCTGTTGCCCAACAGCACCCAGTTCTCTCTTGGGATTGTGGTGTGTTTGCTTCCTGGAAGTAAACCCACTTTAGGAAAGACCAAGAGTTTCTAGATGGTGCCAAAAAAAGCCAGTCAGAAATCTCAGAAACAGCTTGATCTTGTGAGCCTGACTTCTCACCATCCAGAAATCCAAGGTGTCCAAAGTGACCTGTCCCTTGCTAACAGTGATCACTAAGAGGAGGTGGTTTGTGGTAGGAAATCAAAGCAGAGGTGGAAGGGATATGCTCCACTGGGAGGGGAGGGAAGGAGAAAAGGATTGAATAAAGGGCTGGCTTCCCTTGGAGGGAGGTAGCATTGCTCCACCCCTTTGGAAGCTTTAGACAGGCTGATGCAGCAAATATTTATCACTGTAATGACAAGGAAGAAGATGAAGGGCTGAGATAGATCCCACCTTCTTCATCTACCCTTTCACTGAGCAGAAAAACACCAACAGATGAAGGAACCAGGTGTGTGGCAGATGTAAATAGACAGGGCCTGAGCATTCCCTGGAGCTACATGGATTCACCCTCCCTCAAAACTGGGTGTCCTGGTGCTTTGTGGGTGTCACAGCTTTGCCTGCAGAAGGGTGTTGGTTTTTCTTCCTGAGGGGCACAGGGATGTCAGGATGCTGCTGCCTTCAGGCATAAGTGAACTCCAGACCCATCACACACACTCAGCTGGACTCCAGATGCCACAATTCCCTGCTCACCCAAATCCCTGCAGAGCAGCACACACACTCTGTACAATCCTCCTGCCAAAGCACACAGGGAGCTCCAAAAACTGAACCGGGCAGGGCACGTCCCAAGGTGAACAAACCTGGCTGTTACTGGTTTCTCACTCAAGGGCAGCAAGAGGAGCACCTTTTGCACAGCATCTCCTTCCCCCTGTGTAAATGGGAGTGTTCACAGCTGCCAGAGATCCTAGAGCTGATCAGAGCCTGGGAGCTGCTGACGTACTTTGTTATTGTAATTTCTTCTTCATCATTGCCCGTGGAGCAAAACCACACTGCCCAACTGCCTGTGGCAGCGAGCAGGTGAAATGAGGCATCAAGGTGAGAGGGAACAGAACATCTACAAAAAAATCCCACCAGCTGAAAACACATTAGTGCTTCTATTTCCCCCCCCTTTCCCACACTCTCTATTCTTCCCCCTACTGCTGCCTGGGCCTTTCGCAAATGTGATGTGAATAGTAAACAGCCCCACAGGCAGCTGTGCTATTTTGGATACAACTGGTAGGAGGTCCCAGAATATCCTCCAGAACCAAGAGGAACCACCTCCATGGCAGAAAATCAGGTCCTGTGTTAGAAACCAGGAAAAGTTTGAGAGCCTGAATAATCAGGGTTTAAAAGGCTGGTCTTCCTAAGGACTTGCACTTTGGGTATGGGAGCCAGTGTGGGGACTCTGATGTCTGCTAAGAGTAGCAATGTCCTCTCCCTCAGTAACCCCAGCTTTTCCTCCTCTGTCCAGTTGCTGCTTTGTCACACAACAGCTGGGAAGATATGTTTGTTTACCCTTCCATCCAACTGGGTGAAATTTGGTGCTGAGGCAAAGAAACAGAGAAATAGGAAAATTAGGAAACAGAATATTACTTAATCTTACTTTTTAAAGAATTCATCTCACTCCTGAATCTGCTTCAATCTCACAGCACTGTTGTAGGACAAGACATGAATGAAAAGTAGTTCTGATAATATCCAATTTACACATTGGAATGCCTGGAAAAAGAGCAAGGGGATGCTCCAGCATTGCCCACAGGTCAGGGAAATGCTAATCTTTCTTTTGATGCTTCAATCCTTGCCTATGACAAAGTGAAACTGCAGGTCTGAGCTGTTTCTGGGGGACTGGAGGTAGTCCTTCCTTCCTGCTGGGAATGAAGGGCACTCAACTACCCGTGACAACTAACCTGCTCCAAGGGAACTCCCTGTGGGATGAAACCATCTGTAACTTCCCCATCAAGCTGATCCTGCATTCCTGACTCACAACCATTACCTGAGATACTGGGGGAGGAGGAGGAGGAGGGCGGGGGAGAAGAAGGGATGAGCACATCAAAAGTTTAATCCTCCACAAAGAGTTCAAATGCAAAATCTAAAGGTGTATCACAACAAAATAAAGCTCCCTGAAGTATTTGTTTAATGTTTATCCAGTTCTGAATCCTTTTCTTGGCAAAGAGACTGTTCTGCCTGTGAAGTGAAAGGGCTGGGACTGCCTGCCAAGCATTTGAAGGCTTCAGAACAGAGCAGGGGAGATTTGTATCACCAGGATGGATGTGATGCTGAAGCCTATTCCCTGCATCCCAAGTCACAGGTGAAGAATGTTCATGTTCAACTAATGCAAAGCGATGATATCAGCGGACACTTTCATATGGGTGCATCTTGCATCTGTTCCTTTCTTGGAAGAAAAGCATCCTGGGAACTGTCTGCAGGATCTCTGCTGCTCTGCACCTCACCATCTTTTATGTCTGTATTACTATTATTATTATTATTCTTTCTGTGTAAAGTTGCTACTGAAGTGCTGGCTCTGAGATTTGAAGTCCTTGTTTCCTGAGTGACAAAGCCTTCATGGACCTGAGCCAGGAGTTGGCAACTGGGAGTTATCTAATGGATGAAGTTCTTCTGCACTTCTCTGAGCAACAGAGGGACACTGAATATTTGGATTTGAGGGTATTAGAACTTACTAAAACCAAACCATGTGCATACCTACATTCTATAGATATATGCACAACTTAAAAATATATAGGAAGGGCTGATCTTACTGTTCTTCACGTAGTTGTAGAGAATACTTTTTTTTTTTTTTAGAGAATAATTTTTTTTTAAAGAGAAGAGAAAGAAAATAAAAGAAAACAACCATCTCATTTTACTGATAGCTGGTGTAGAAGCAGTTATTACCGACAGTAGTCTCAGGTCAGGATCTTTTGCACTTGAATGTCTAATGGAAAATTAATTTCTGCAAGGAAATGCACCAGGAGAAGGGAGCAAATGAGGAAGGGGACAGATGGCTATTTTAGCAATAAAAAAGGGCAAAGCACATGACCTCAGCAGACAGGAGGGATGTCTGGAGGTCTCAGGTGATTGGCAATGAAACAAAAAGCCTTTCACTTCCACATCAACGTTTCAAAGCCAACTGAACAACAAAGAGTGGGTTGATGGTGTTGATGAAGGGAGTCGATGGCAGTCTTACACCAATTTTGGCTGGAAATGTCATCCACCTCAGTTAGCCAACAGGTGACTGAGGCACAGAAATCAAATTCCTTGCTCAGTCCCAACTGAATAAGCAGTGGTCAAGACTGACACACTCTAGTCCCAGACACTGCTTCCAGAAGCTTCTCCAGCCCTTTCAGGCACCAGACCCTTCAATCCCACAGCCTTTCTGAAAAGTTGCTTTTCATACAAAGTGAAAATAAAGTATTTTTTTATAGTGGTCTGCCACTTCTTTAGAGCCCTGTAAACTTGGGCTGATGACGTTTAATTTTCAGTGTAGCTGAGCTGTTTCCATTTCCAAAGGTTCCAGTTGTTTCTATCCATGCATCACCTGGAAATATCCCATCACATTAATGACAGCACTGTATTTGATGGGCTTAATGTGGCTATATCACACTATCCTGCCTCCACTCCTGTGGGCCCACATGGAGGGAAGGGTAAGGGTAGTGGCAGAGGCCAAACTACAGGTTTATGCTGGGGCTGATGTCATTCCTGCCTATGCACAGTGCTCTCTTTCCATCTTTATCCCCCAGAACAAGCAATATTTCTGGGACCACTGCTCCCCTTCTCAGGCTTGTGATTGTTACTCTTATTTTTCTCCAGACTGAAAGCCCTTGTCTCAGATCACTAGTGTTGAGGAGCTCAGGCCACTGTCTCCTGCTCTTGCTGTCCCACTGGCCATGGCTCTTCTGCCCCCCTTCTGGCATTGTCATCCATGGCAACAAGGCATCTGGGCTGTGACCGAGGTTTGAGGCAGTATAATGGCCATGAAGAGGGGAGGTTGGCACATATCTAGAAGCATTTCCTGCTTCCCTTGCAAGCTGCTTGCTTTCCCTGGCAGTGCATTGCAAGTCCCATCATCTTCTTTGCTCAAAGCCCTCACTGAGTCCCTCTGCAAACAGTGAGAGACTCCATTAGCAGTGACAAAGCTCCTAAACGTATTCTGTGGTGTCCCCTCTCCCTTCCCTCCTCCCTTTCCCCCTCTCCATTGCTCCTAATGAGATCATCAGTTCCTAAATCAGGCACACCAAAGCTGCTGCCACAGCAGTGTGAGTGTCCCTGCCATGAGGGAAAAGTGGGCTCAGCATGGAAAGCCTCACAGCTCAGCTGCTCTGTGTGTTGACATAACCGCCCTCTGCGGAGGATTCTGCCTGGGGAATGGAAATCTCGTGTTTGCCACTTGTTGAGAAAATTTTTCTCCATGAGGCACCTGCATTTATATGTACATGTGTATATTTTGTCCTGTTTCCCTCTGGCTTTCCTTCCCTTGTTAACTTGTGTGTGGCAATTATTCTAAGTGAGGCTTCTGCGGCGCGCGGAGCGGGCGAGATGCCTGCAGAGCTGAGCCCGGGCCCTGATTGGAGATGTGGAGCTGATAGCCCTCTTCTTGGCACTCAACCATTTCTTTTGACTTCAAAGCAAGAAACAAAAGATGTTTCAAGGACTTCTTTGGAAAATCACCATTAGATATGATGAGGCTTAGGGCCGTTTCCATAGCAATGGAGCCTTTTTACATTGTGATCATTGCTGCAAAATGGAAATGTTCTTTTGTCTCTGAAAGTCTGTTCACTTATTTATATATATGTGTGTGTGTGTGTGTGTCTGTGTGTATTTCTTTCAGCAACAAAAAATAAGAAAAGGAATTATATCTCATGGCAGGCTTCCTAAACTGAGTCACCTTCTCACCCTGTGAAGTTTTTGTTAATTCTTTAAACTGTTGCATCAAAGGAAAACTTCATGAGGGTTTGATTTAAGTGAATATTAGTACTTAGGCCATCAGATTAACAGCCTTTTAACAGAGAGTGCTAGCATCTTGCTGTCCCAGTGGACTGCAAATATGATGAACAGAAGGTGATCTGTTGACCCAAAAGAGCAAATCAAACTTCTCCTTACGACTGTGACTATCACCTCTTCATCCCACTGTGCTCGGCATTTTTGTATCTGTTGCTTCATCCTGTTACTATTTCCCCACTGATCAGAGTTCACTTGAAAATCAGTGATGCAATTGGAGTCTTGATGCAGTTGACTCTCCCAAAACTGCACCACTTTCCTGGAGAGTAAGCACCTCTATCTTCATTCAGATATGGAGATGGCTGTTTGGGCACACTGAAAGTGGACCCTACCCTTCCCATGAAAATATCTGAATATTCTCTTTCTCATGACCACATGATTTTGGGGCAGGGTAAGAGGAGAGCTGGGGGAAGGGGACAAGTGCACTGGTTAAAGTGTGTGCAGTCCCCAACTTTGCAGGCTTTGCTCTGCTTCCAGTTCATGCCAGTGACCAGAAATTCCAGGACTAGTATGTCACAACCAAATGTCACATCTGGCACAGCATTTGTATGTACTTTCCCACCACATCTGGCCCATTCTGATCCTTGCCCAGGTTATTACTGAGGGCTGTGGGCTGTGCTGGAGAATCAGCTCTGTGATGCAAGGGATCCTTCTGGCCCCCTGTCCCTGCCATACAGCACAGGGGGAGGTCCTGGGGCAGCTCTGAATGGTGTGTAGCCCCCAAATCCACCCCAGAGCCTTTTCCCCTCAGCCAGCATCACTCTCTTCCTCCTCATCACCCTCAGATATGCTCAATGGCCTTCCACTCATGATACCAACTAACGAATCAGCCCATAAAAGCTGCGGTTTGTCTCCTGCCGTTTCCCCATTTGTTGTTTTATTGTCATTTCACTGCCAGTTAAACGGAGTTTTCTTCCACTCTCTCCTCACGCTCCTTTTGCTTGCATAAAACATGATGCTGTATTGTGAACAATGCAGGAATACATTACATAAATTTCTCTTTGATATCCAGCATGTTTCCTGCTGTAATGGAATCGGAACAGAGCAACCTCTCCTCCCCAACATGTCAGATAACTCTCCCTCCACTCTCCATTAGGACAAATGTCTGCAAGCCTTTGAAGAGCTAAAACACCATAAAGTAAAAAGAAAATGTTAAGGGTGCTCCAGTGGGTATCACTGGAAATAATTGGGTTGAATTAAGTGAAGGGAAAATTTAGGCCAACTAACGGGAATAAAAGAGCAAAGTCTGTTAGGCTGAGAAGTTGTCTCCGAAGATATTAGCCTGGGGAATAGTCTCAAAGGAAGATGGTGCAAACTTTAAAGAGCAAAATGTATGATTTAGGGAGACAGTCTATAAAGATAGTTGGTGAAAAATGTATGGCTTTGAGTCATTCTGAGCTAAACTGAAATGAAGCACTTCAGACCATAATGCAGCAAAGAACACTTTGTTGGACAGTGTGGAAGATGCTGACCTGCTGAAACTCTCCTACACTGCCTCCTTGTGCCTCAGTCATTCAGCAACCTGCTTCATGTACACTTACCATAGAATCACAGCATGGTTTGGGTTGGAAGGGACACCTTCCACTATCCCAGGTTGCTCCAAGCCCCGTCCAACCTGGCCTTGAAAAATCCAGAGATGGGGCAGCCACAGCTTCTCTGGGCAACCTGTGCCAGGGCCTCCCCACCCTCATAGTAAAGAACTTTCTCTTCATATCCAGTGCAGTGTGTCTGCACAGGGGCTGGCAGCTGAAGCATTCCAAAGCAGACCACAAATCCTGGTTGTAACACAAGGTGAACCGGGGGAAATTAGATACGTCACTGTCTCCCTGGAGTGGTTGCTTATTCCCTGTTGGAAGGCACACACCCTGTCAAGTTGTTTGTCGGCAGAAACCTGAAGGCAAAATTCTGCTCTTTGACTTATGTTCCCTTAACGCTCTCTCCCACGCTGCTCTGGGCTATGGCATGAAACAGCCTGTGAGATGTCACTGAGACGTGCCTGAGCAGGTTGGCATCGCACATGGTCTGATCCACTCCGATTCAATGAGAGACTGGAAGAAAAGCACTCAAGTGCCACCCACACTTTCTGATTCTGACTAGCAACCAGAGCTGGAAACGCTACAGATACCTTTAGAGAGTGATGGGAGCAAGATGCCTTCTTTCATTTAAAGGTTTCTGCTTTGATTCTTCTTACTGCTGCTTTTTGATACAGCAGTAGATTATCTTTTTATGTTAAAATGCCTGTATTTTTTTTTCTTGTAAGAAATTAGAGAAGTAATTTTTCTCCTTGGACTGTTAGACTTCCTGACATGATCCCCACAAATCCTCATCTCCATCTGGTGAAGTTCCAGTTCACAGTTCCTACCTCCATATCTTTGTCCTTCGCTGCCAACCTCGCCTTATGTTTCTCTCAGATTTCTTATTCTGAAGACAATTCCTAAATCACAGCTGCAGATTGAGCCTGGAAAATGAAAGGCAGGCCGGGGTCGTTCAGGATCGTGCATCACTCATGACTTGGAGCTGATGGGACGTAACTCTCAATTCTGCATTTCTAATTATATGAAATCCGTGATTTTACTCCAGCTATTCATATGAGTGAATTACATCCAAGTTTTGCTTTCTGGGACTCTTTTACCTGGACACTTTGGCCAGTAACTACATTCATTCGTCTCTAGTGTCATGCATCTAAAGCTATTAGTATACATGTTCTTTCAAAACTCTCTTGCTCTGGGACTCCCTGTCCTCTTTGCCATCATAAGCACTCAAAAATTCTTCCAGTTTGCTGCTTTCATCCTCCCTCCCGGGCTCTTGCTGATCAGATCTCCTCAATGACATGCTAAGTTGTTTTACTGACAGTGATGCATTATGCTGGACTCCATCAGCCCAGCAACCTTTGGGACCAGTGCTGGGAGTCAGGCAGCCAGACAGCTCAACTTGTCTCCATCAATCAGAAAGTGAGACTTTATGGGCCAGAATGAGGGCTACAGGTGTACACCACTGTCACAGCTTTAAATAAACACGATCAGTTTGCCTAGTGCTAAGCAACTGTTTCTGAGAGCGTGTTGGTAAATGTGTTTATAAAGCATAAGAGTCCAATCCATCAGCCCTCAAAGAGCCTAATCAATATATTCCAATTTGATCTTAGAGAAGTTTCGCCTCTGGGAAGTTTAATTTATTTCAACTCATGGCCATGAAAAAATGAACAGCCACGGCACTTTGACAAAATAGAAGCAGCGGATGAGGTTGTATCCAGCACCCGTTCCATTTCAATTTTCCATTTTACCTGAACAAATCACCCCTACGACTTGAATGACCATGAAAACTGATCGAGCGATGGGGAGAGACTGAGGGCCAAAGGGAGGAAAGGAATAAAATATGGATGGGAGATGTAAATTGCAGGACTTGTGAGATGCTTGGCTGTGTTAGTTTGCTCTCTGCAGAGTATAACTGGAATGGAACCCCTAGAACTTACCTGTTCCCAACTGCACAGCGCTGCAAACCTGGTGTCTGACTAGACTAGGCAGCCTCTTCCCTGCATTTATACAAGACTATTCTTACATGTCCTTGTAACTTTTTCATTGATAACCCTACTGCCCATTTCTCATGATCCCAAATTCAGGAACTCTAAACCTTCCCTTAAAAAGGGAAAACAAAAGCCCATCTGGAGTTCTCCTGAGCAACACCCAAGTGTTGCAGCAAATCACAGCCAGAAATGAGTAGCTGAGCAGCACCTCTCCAGGAAACACCTCCCTGATCACCACATCTGTGAACCCTGGGCTTACACCTTCCTGCCTGAGGAAACGTTTGGACAGGACCTGGTTTTCATGCTCTTTATTCCAACTGTCCTTTTAGCAGAAGGAGGTGAAGCCACTTTGACTCTATTCAGGGGTATTTCAGGTAATCCAGTTTTTATTGATAGTGGCTCACCTCTGTTCTGGAGGTTAAGATCACACTGCTCTGGTTGGATCAATGTACAAGATACTTCAAAGTGTATTAAACAAAAATACCATGTAAAACAAATGAGACATTTATTTCACTGACCCTCTGAGGAGTTAAGCCAAGGTGTTTGACATCCTGTTATTTTACGGGGGGGGGGGGGGGGGGGTTTTGGTTTCAAACCTACTAGTTTCCAGCAAGGATTTTGTTCAGAATGGACCATGAGATGGTGTTATATAGGGATATCCTTGTTTTTTATACAAGATGGAGCCTGGAAGAGAACAACAGGTGTTGACCCATTATCAGAGACACTCACTGTTCTTCCTGGGAACCAACACTGTGCAAGCAACAATTTTTTTTCTGGTCTTGTCCCATGTTACTAGAAAGTCTTTTGGAGAGGAGACTGTTTAATGTTAATTTGTTAAGAATTGCGTGTAGTGTCCTCAGAAAATGCAAATCAGTTGTTTATACTGATGCCAGAAAATGTAAAATCAGAAATGAGTGTGTTGATTTTCTTTCCTCCAACTTCATTTCATCCTAATGTCTCTGCTTTGATGCTTCCTCCCCAATCTTATTTGATATAGCATCAGACCATCTTTTTTATGTCAAACATTTGCTTCAAAGCTTCTCATAGCCTGTGTTAGTTGTCAAAAGTTGGAGGCAACGTGTTTTAAGCATTCAGCAAGCATTCTCCTGAAAAGAAAACCACTATTTCTAATGAGCATTTGAGAGTGCGGTGCAGTGCAGAAACTGTTTTCTAAGATCTGTCACAAATGATTTACTTTTATTAGTTTTAATGGCCCTTAGCTACAGGCATGGAATATAAGTGAAAATTAAGATATTTTTCACAAGATAAAAATAGATTTCAATCAGAGACGGTGGGTATTTCCCTCCCCTCACTGATCCCCTCTTTAGTTCTGTTTCTGACTAGACAACCCTGCTCCAAGGAAGTGGTTTCATAGTGTTATGGCAGACACATATTCCTCTCAAAGCCTGAGATCTGCTGATTTCATAGGCCCTTTTCCTAGTAATTCCTGACACTTTCCATCAATAGCACTTGCATAATTTCCATTGAAGCAACTTCATAGGTTTTACTTGGATTTAGCCATGTGTAGGGACATAGCAAGGTGTTTCTATTCAGAACTGTAGGTTTGCTGAACTGAAGAACTCATTTGAAGCCAAAATTTATTAATTCTCATTCATAATTTCACTGTCTCTTTCCATTTCTCCCTGCTACTCACATACTCTGTCTCAGATAAAAGCGTGCTCCTCCTTTTAGTGTTTTGGCCATCTTGTTCTTTCCAGATTTTGTTATCCTTAGGGGGGGGTTTTTAGAATGTGCTTTTAAAATGATTTTTAGCACCTCATTTTGGTTTGTATCCAGTGGAGAACGAGGGTTACAGCTAAGCCTGGTCACTTGTTTTATGAGGGCTGTGCCCAGAGACTCCCTGCATGAGGAAGGCTCTGCCAGGCTGGTTGCAAACGTCAGCAAAGCTCCAAGGAGAAAATGGTTCTGCAAAAAGGACCTCTCCCTTCCATGCCAAACCCCTTGCTTTGTTTCCAGTCCCCATACTGTGTTACTCTTATTCAGCAATAGATTTTTATGTCATCTGCAACCCATGAGAGCAAAGTAGGAGTCTGTGTTTCCTACTACAGCTCCTCTGTATCAAAGGCTTGCAGACTCACCATGGCTGTCACTGCGTGGAGCTTGTTCTTTGGCTTCAGTAACAGAGAAACCCTCTGCATTAGTTGTAAAAGTTCCAGATCCAAACCTTCCTAAAAACCCAAGTATCTTTAGTTTCCACTTTCTAATCTGTACCTGATTTAGCACTCCAGCCTGAATAATGTATAACCACTTGCAGTAAAGTGCTGTGACAAGTAAGGAAAGACACCAAAGACACCTGATGCCATGAGCTCTTCCTTCCTAGTCTTTGGATGTAGTTTCCAAGCTAAAACCATCCCTGTTTTCCCCCTTAGGTCCAGTGCAACATTCTCCATCTGGAATGTGCTCATTGAACTGGGGCTCTCCTGCCTCATTCATAATCCTCAGTAATTAAGCTTTTACAGCTAGAACATAATTGATAACTTTATTGCTGATTAAAAAGACAGGCTATCTCCAGCTCCTTGCCCACAACTTCATTGGCTGTGTGGTATTAAGAGAACAACCACTTGTTTCCCCTGGGGAAATGAGCTTTTGGGATCTAAAGATATGGAATAGCCAGATTTGGCTCTTGGTTACCCTAAAGAACAAGGAGACTAATTTAACCAAGTCAGAGTAATTACTTTGGATTTACATCAAGAGGGTTGGGAACATGGTTTGGTCAAGAGAGCAGAGCAGTGGAATAAAACTGAGCTAATTTTACAGAATTTCTTCTCTGAGTGCAGCCACAATTTAATGGTCACCTATAATTAGTTAATTCATTTGCTACTATAATAAATGCTTTGCAGCCCTTATAAATGTCCATTAAACGTGTCAGATCCCTTCCTCCTTTCCTTCACACACGTGCAATTTCCTTGGCAAGTGAGAAAGCACAGCTAAACCCAAAGGTGAAAAGAAGGATGACGTATGTAGAGGGCATGTTTTCCGCTGTCACTCAAATTCTCATGCTTTAATGAGTAACAAGTGCTCTGTAACGATATTTTAAATGCAACAGATTCCACCCTGGTAAAAAATAATCATAGAATAGAATAGAATAGAATAGAATAGAATAGAATAGAATAGAATAGAATAGAATAGAATAGAATAGAATAG
>JAWWLV010000040.1:7463532-7545366 GCA_035041135.1 Platyrinchus mystaceus
GCAGCCTTGGGGCTGTGCCCACTGCCCTGGGGAGCCTGTTCAGTGCCCAACCACCCTCTGGGGGAAGAACCTTTTCCCAATATCCAGCCTAACCCTCCCCTGACACAGCTCCAGCCATCCCTCAGATCCTGTCCCTGGTCACACAGAGCAGAGATCAGAGCTGCCCCTCGTGAAGAAGCTGCAGACCCCAGTGAGGTCTCCTCCCAATCTCCTGCAGGCTGAACAAGCCAAGTCACCTCAGCCACTCCTCATGTGGTCCCTCCAGGCCCTCCACCACCTTCATGCCCCTCCTTTGGATGCTCTTTAATAGCTTTATATCTTCATTATATTGTGATGCCCAAACTGCCCCTGGCACTCGAGGTGAGGCCACACTTGGCAGAGCAGAGCAGGGCAATCACCTTCTTCAACTGGCTGGCAAAGCTGTCCTTTCCTTTGGCCTTTTCAGCCCTATCACTGATTCAGTGCTGGGCACACACCTTTCATGAGGAGCATGGCACTGTCTGAGTGTGGCAGGAGCAGAGCCTGCTGCCCCAGTAAGATCAAATCCTCACCAGTGTGGAAGTGTCTGAAATGCCCTAAACACACTGGTTCTGAAATCCATGGTCTGGCAGACACCAGCAACCTAAAGGACCAACCCTTAATCTGTCACTTGTCTAAATCTCCTAAATCCTACCTTAATCCCAACAGCACACTTGGAGCAGGCAGCATTCCCTGCCTTGCTGGCTCTCTCTCTCTAAATACATGAAACAGGTGGATTAGTGGCCAACAGGCTCAAGTAGTGGATTGGGGAGTGTAACTCATCTGGGTTTGAAATCCCATATTCAAATGTTAAGCAGACATTGCTGCTTGTCCACTGGGATTCCATTTAGGGAAAGGGAGGGGTCACTTCCCCAGCTCCTGCTTCCAGAATCTAGTTCTTTCTCTCTTCTCTCCTTTTGCTTCCCTCAAAGGAAGTCAACAGAGAGATGGCAGGAGGGTAATACAACAAACTACAACACATTGTGTAATTGAAATGGACCATAATCAGTAATATTAAAGACAGTGAATCATTCTAATCGAGCCATGCTCAGCGAACAATGAAAAACTATATGCCAGAAAAGCTAATGCTGGTTTTAAAATGAACAGAAATGAGGCGAAATGGAACCTCACTCTTTATTCATGAAGGTCAATTTAACGTGATTATTTTTTCCCTGGCATCACAGCTTTGTGATTACTGTTGTATACCTCAGTGCCATTTTCTAACCTAATAACAGTAAAAAATAACCAGCTGGTGATGATTCTGTTTAAAGCAGAGACTAAATGCTCACAAAAACCCGCCACTGAACAGTTGCACATCCTAATCAGACACAGCTCAGCCAGATTCCCAATGGAGTCCATATTTTGCACATTTCAACTGGTTGACTACATTGAGAAATTAGATTACGCCTCGGACATCCACGGCTCAGAGTGATCCGCGTTCCTTCATTCCTCCTGGGTGAAATCAAACCCTCCGTAGATCCAGACAGGCGCTTTTAATTCATCCCACTCCATATCTTCCCATAATATTTACCATCGTGCAGTACAATCACTTTGGGGACTTGCTGTTCCAGTGGCAGTGGCAGGGGCTGATTCTCCCTGGGTGTATTCTCGCCTGGGAGGACAGAAACAGCTTCGACTTGGGTGGGATTACTCCTGGTGTTGGGCAGGGACAGCACGGGAAGGATGTGTGTCCCCCCGGGCACATGTGACACGGGGGAGGGCTCTGCTGATGGCACTTGGAGGAAAGCTGACACCGCTAATGATCGATAATTACCAGACTTGCCAATGAACGCTGTGAATTTCAAGGAGGAGGGGGCAGGAAGAGGGAGAAAAAAAGTTAATTAAAAAAAATGCCCAAATGTTTCTCTGCTCGGAGGAAAGTGTTGTTTACACTGGAAGGAAGTAATGCCTTTTGTTTTGTTTATTTCTCAGCTGTCTGTAGAGCTCGGCAGCAATGTTACTGGCATTTATGCTATAGAAATACATATCTTTTTAATGCATAAATAAATGTATTTTTTTACACTTACCTCGGTTTTTTAAATTTTGTTAAAATCCCAGAGAGACAAATTAGTAAAGAGGCAGAGCTTTGCCAGGAAGCCTTCATCAGCTCAGCACTAATAACTTCTTTCAGCAGCCATGGATAGCTTCTGACATCACAGCTCAAGCTTGTCCGAAAGCTAATTATTTTTCCTGTTATAAAACAAAGGTTCTGTATCAAAGGCCCATAATGTGACACAGCACACGCTCCAGATGCACTGATTTGCAAAATAAATCAACTGTGTCAGGGTGGAATTTGGAGGAGAAATTACAACAAATTGCAATTATACTTGCAGTGGTACACTATTTAAATGCATTGTCAATTTGTTAAATGCAAGGCACCATGTGTGTCTTTTTCCAAGTTTGGTGTTTTTTGTTTTTTTTTTTTGTGGGGGAATAGAGGAGGAAAAATTCTTTTCTGTCAAAAGGAAAAAAATATTCTTCTCTTCCCCTTTCCCATCAAACAATTTCTTCCAGCCTACAAATGCTGGCAGAGCAGGCTTTATAAAACATTTAAATGGTGTCACAGGGAGGCAGATGCAAACAGGAGGAGCAAATGGTTGGAGCCCATCCCAGGCAGAACAAATGAAGAGATGTGTTTAATAACAGAAAGCATTCAGACCTTTCTGATCTCCTTACCAGGTTCAGACTGCTATGAAACCATATCTCCAGGTAACACAGTAGTGTGAGATTTGTGCTTTGTTTTCCTCCTCCACATGGAGACTATTTTCTTCCCTTTCCCCTTTTTCTCTTCCTAATATTCTCCTCCCTGAACAGTGCCAAAATCATGACCGTCAGGCCACATGTCGTGCTGGTCAACAAGACACAAGGAGTCACCAGGATCCTGCCCACACCAGCCTGGGTGGTTGGATAAGAAAGGGACAGTGGGAACATGGCAGGAAAGGGAAAGTAGGTAGGAAGAGGTCTTGTCTGCATGGACTGGTGACTCTGAAAGTTTCTCAGTACTCTGAAAGCAGAGCCAGCATAGCCAGTCCTTGGAGCGCTTCCAGGCTGAATTCCCTCCCTGCCCTCACAATGTCAGCCTCCTCCTCTGACTTTCTCACTGTACTCTCTCTTATCTCATGTTTTTCCCCTTCCTATCCACTCCACAATTTATTTACTAATTTTCTTCTCCTTTTGTCATAGAATTATCATAGAATCACAGAATGGTTTGGGTGGGAAGGGACCTTAAAGCTCATCTCACTCCACTCCCCTGCCATGGGCAGGGACACCTTCCACTAGCCCAGGTTGCTCCAACCCAACCTGGCCTTGAACACTTCCAGGGATGGGGCAGCCACAGCTTCTCTGGACAACCTGTGACAGGGCTTCCCCACCCTCACAGGGAAGAATTTCTTCCTAAAATATTTGTTTGTGTCTGTGTATTTTCAGCCTCTAATTTGTGCCACATTTCCTGTTTGAACTTCCCTTGTCCCACCTCCTTCCCCCCCATGTTAATGTCATCTGTTTACTCTTTGCAAACACTTTTCCTGTCATTTCCAGTGCTTGTTTCCCTTCGATTTGTATCTCTCTGAGTGTATATACACACATACAGATATATACATAGATATATATGCATAAATCTTGCAGCTGAAGCCTTTTGTGTTTCAAAACTAGCCTGTCCCTGGAGTCAGTTTGTTATTCCGGTCTCATTCACTTTATTGAGTTATTTTCTTTGCTGCTATCAGTCTCTAAATACAATCCAGTAAAGATACAGCAATGATTTTTGACAACCTGACCTTTCTTTGCTTTCTTACACTTGTTTAATTAGGTACCACATGCAGCTGTGGCTTGATCTTTACAGTTTTCCAACCTCTCCCACCCCTACCTGGAGGGGGGGGAATAAAAAAGGAGAGAGATGTTGTTGAAAGAAGGTCATTTTTGACAGGTCTGCCAGTTATTTCAGATGTTGGAAGGCCAGTGAATTCTGCAGGAATAGCAGCCCATGCTGTCTGTATTTTGCTTAACAAGTTAGAGAAAACCTTTGGCTGGTGGAGATAGGGAATTAGGTGATTTAGTGGTTTGATGAGGGCCTGCAGTGATTTAACCTTCAGATGTCCAGTTTAAACACAAATCTGACAAACAAAAGAGGAAGCTGGGTAAAGCTCTGCCAGGCTTTGCTTTGGAAAGCCGGGCTCTCTGGAGTAGCCAAGCTGGGGGTGTGTGTAGACAGACAGGAGAGTTCCCCCCACAGATCCTTAGGTATAGAAATTACTGATGCCACCTGCAAGGGCAGATGGCAGGAAATCATTACTAGCAGGACATGGGGTTTTGTGTCCCAGGTAAAGTGTGTCCCAGGTAAAAAGGTTCTGGTAGTGTATGAGTTCATTCTTAAAATCAGAGATGCTTCTTCAGTTTCTGGTGGATCAGAGAATCATGGAATCTTTTAGGTTGGAAAAGACCTTTAAGATCATCGAGTCCAACTGTTAACCCAGCACTGCCAGGCCCACCACTAAACCATGTCCACAAGCACCACATCAACACATTTAAATCCTTCCAGGGATAGGCTTTCCCTCCAGGATTCAGGCTCTCAGTGGGCACACATCCACCTCACCAACTCCTCACTCACTGTAGTGTGAGTCCACAGGTCTCAGCCACGAGAACCAAAAACCAAAATGAATTATCTGCCCCAGAACTGGTGTCCTCATGTGTGTTTTGGCCCAACGGGCAGTCAAGGAGAGCTTGTTGATGTGGTCTCACACGAACTATCATTGCACATCCTGAAAATCCCTCCTTATCTGGCAAAAAAGTTGAAGCTTGTGCCCAGGGGCAATATTAATTTTGCAGTTTGGTGTTACATTTTCTTGCAGACTTATTTATATCTTTATTTATCAGACTGATCCGGTTTCACCAATGGTGGCTGGCACATTTTCCCATTGGAATACACATGCTCACTCCAACAATCTGCTACAGCACAATTCAAAGCTCATGGAAGACAACTGGAGTCCTTCAGCTTTCCTGTGTCCTCCAAAACAGATCCTTCTGTCCTGACACAGGCAGATCCCCCACTGATTTCCAGGTGCCTGCATTACTTGTATTTTGGTATGGATATTATTTAAGCAAAAGGACATGACAAACTGCCTGGTAAAGCTGATTAATGGGTGCCCCTGGGGAATAGTGAGGCATGAGATGAAGTTAAATAACTCCAGTGTGCATTACTCAACACTGCCACACCACCTGAAGTGTCTCATTGTGCCTAAAAAATGGATTCCCTTTTAAAAAGGAACATTTTTAATGTTTCACATTAATTTTCTCCAAAGTCCTTATGCCGTGAAAAATATTCCTCATGGAAAGCCCTTTCCCCACCTCCACCATCAGTGCCTCCCACCAAGCCTTGCCCTGCAGGTGTCCAATGTATCTTTGACAAGGTGAAATAGCTCAGTGCATGTACTGATAACCCACGTGCCCACCTTGATTTATGCTGCACACCCAGGTGGTGCTGCATGGAAAACTGATGGATCCCTAATGTGATGCAAATCTGATTTCAATATTTTTTCACTGGGCAGACCACCATAAAAATGGTCCTGAGTCCTTGGGCCCAACTGCCCCAAAACACCACAGATATAGCAATCGTAGGATCATTGAGTCTGGAAAAGATCTTTGAGTCCAACCATCCCCCAGCACTGCCACGTTCAGCACTAACCCACATCCCCAAGTGCCACATCCACAGGGCTTTTAAATCCCTCCAGGGATGGAAACTCCACCTCTGCCCTGGGCAGCCCGTTCCAATGCCTGACCACCATTCCTGTGAAGAAATGTTTCCTGATATCCAATCTAAACCTCTGCTGGTGCAACTGGAGGCCTTTTCCTCTTGTCCCTGTTGCTTTTACCAGGGAGAAAAGACCAACCCCCCTCTTCTTTCATGGAATTACAGAGAGTGATCAGGTCTCTGAGCCTAAACAGCATCCTCAGCAACTATCAACTAATGCCTGCACAAGCTCTGACCACCCAAAATTCTCTTGGTTTATAACACCACCATTAGTTTGCTGAACCCACCCTTATGGGCACATAATCTACCCTGCATTTGGTGTGATTTTGCCTGCAGGAATGGACAACTCCCAGTGTCCTTGGGCTTCAAAGGAGTTCATAGCAGAAGGACTTTGTGTTTTTTTCCAATGACTTGCAACGTGACGACTCAAACATTTTAACTTGTGCTTGTGCTTCTCCCAGATCCAGCAGAGAATTCAAGTCTAGCTGCTAAAAAAAAATAAATGTTCTTGATGCTTAGTTAAACAAATCATGTACTTATTGTGGGCCAGAGTTATTTTCCTTTTGATTTTATTTTTTATTAAAATTTATGGTTACTAAAGATTAGAGATATAACACAAGGATATAAACCAGCAGTCTCTGATTGTATTCACAGCAGATAGCAGATACTACTATCACACAGTTCATTCTCCCAACAAAAGGATCCATGCACAGATAAGAACCACTTGGCCATTTATCACACTCTGGAACTCAACAGCCACATAGACAAATAGACAAAACAGCATTTTCCAGAAGAAAAAATACTTGTTTGAAATATAGTCACCTAAAATATTAGTGTGCATTATATAATAAAGAGTGATAATGTATCAACTTAATTAAGGTGTTGAGTTGAAGGGACACTGTGAGCATTCCCTCACTGTAAGAGGAAGCACTTGAAACAGAAGGGTTTGATACATAAGTCTAAATTTAGGTAGGGTGAGGTTTGCTTTCTTGAGTCTCAGAAATATCCATGTGTCAAATCAGCTCATGGTCTTTTAGACCACAGAAAATCAGCATTTATTCCACCAAAATCTGTGGTTTAACTTGCTTCTAGAAAAGAATGGGTGCCCATTTGTTTTCAGTGACTCACTTTTAACTTGTCAGTTTATTAAGCAAAAAAAAAGACTGTTTAAATAAATGTCCTTCAGCTGCAGAGTCCCCGGTGCAGGTGAGAATTCTGCACCAACAAAATGAGCCTTCAAAGGGGGAATTGCCCTTCTCAGGCGATGCCTCTGGGCAGGCTGAAAACTGCTGCACATAACCAAGTCCCCAACCTCATCCTGGAGCTGATTTCTTGCATGAGGAATTTCAAGACAGAGCAAATTTTGACAGTCCTGTGATGAGAAACTGGAATTTCCACTGCAAATTCTGGTGCAGGTGTGAGGGTGCTGTCACACAGGTGGTTCATGTGGGAGCTGTCACTTGTCCCAGGCACTGAGAGCAGAGGTGGCTTTTGCAGTGACTTCTCAGCAGCCCTTGCTGCCCTCAGGTTAGTGCATGTGACAGTTCCCCAAAGCCCAGAGTCCCAACTAGGACAGTTCTCCCTTGTGGTCACAGAAAACTTTTGATTTGCAGAGTCGTCACAATCCTCTATTTTATTCTGAGGCAAGAAGACTTTGGAAAATACTATGTTTAGGATCTAATCATCTACTCCACTTGCTCAGTCTAAATTCAGCTCTGCTGCAGAGTTGAAACTTCACCAGTTAGTGAAAGGACCCACCTGCAGCACTGAGGATGCTCCACTGGGATCTGACTGTTGTTCATCTTGAAGAGAGGGCAAAATAACCTTTTTGCTTTGCATTTGCAAGCACTGTGGATCCAGAGCTCAGCACAGCCTTGTTAAAATCTGATGTAGGAATACGAACTAGAAGGGGCCTATTTTCTGTGCCCATCAGGAAACACTGCAGACCTCAAAAATTCTGAGAGCTGGGCTGCCTGTCTTTAAACATTGCCAACTGCAGATTTTAAATTAATCATTTATCAGAGCACAGAGAGAGACATTTCTCATAATTGGCCTGAGGAGTGGTCCTCAAATATGTGGAGGTGCAGGTCCTCTGCACATCCTCCTCCAAATCCAGGCTCAGACAAACCCTCCAAGCCTGAACACAATCTTTCCAAAGTTTTGAGATGTAGATGAGGCATGTGCAGGGTCTGTGAAGGACTGGTTTAGTAACAGAGCAATAAAAAGTGCTATCTTGTCTGTTGAATGGTCCAAGCAGGTCTTCAAGGTCCGCAGACACTGAAACCACATATCTGAAAATGATTGAGTTACTCAAGTAATTATTAAATTGGATACCACTCAAATCTGTTCTGCTCTTTATTATACACAATGATTCACCATTTATAGAGCCATAAATTCATTTGAAAGAGGTATAGCAAGTCCAGGCTGGGGACGTGCTGCAGAGGTTTGGGAATGAAGCTGAAGCCTCCGGACTGGCTCCTCTCCAAGGGGCTGGGACGTGGAGCCCTCGGAGCTGGGACGTGTCACCTGAAGTGCAGCCACTCCAGCAGGATCTCAGCACCTCCTCATCCTCCCTGGGCTGCCAGAGCAGGGCTGAAAGGGCACGAGAGACACGTGTACAGTGAAATAAAGGCTTTGCCCCTCTGCCAGAAGTCTCTCTGCTCGTTTGCACGTTGCTCTTTCATCCATTCTCCCAACCACCTTCCCTCACTGTCGCTCCCCCAAATTAGTTTTCCATCTGACAATACCTTTTCTTTCCTTAAAGCATTGCTTTCCAAGGATTCACTTGAGTGGTTGGTTGAGTGGTTGTTTGTTTGTTTTCCTTTCTGGGAAAACGGTTTAAATTACCATGCTTTGTTCACCTATTTCCCCTCCATGCACACACACAGACACGTACAAGGAAGAAAAATAAAAAAAACATTTCCAGTGAAAACAGAGTCTATTTGGGAAACAACCTAGTTTTGGGGGAAAAAAAACCCCAACAACAACAACAAAAATATTTTGGACATCCATTTGTTTTCTCCTGCTCTTCCTCCCTTGGCAGCTGGCAGAAGGTTTTATAAAATTGCCATCCAGCATTGGAAGGCAGCAATGGAGTTTGTTGGACTCAGGAGTTTCAGCAGGCAGGGAAAAGAACTTGCTGTGATAGTTATTTTGAACTGAAATATTTGCCTCCACAAATACCTTCCATTGCTCTTATACCAGCCTAAATGAAAAGCTTTGGGTTTTTGAGGCCTGGGTTGGTCAAATGTCAGTCAGAAGGTAACAGGAAGCAAATTTCCACCATATCTATTCTAGTTGATTCATCTACTGAGTTTCTCAGTAAAACAGTTGGATCATTTTTGCCCAGTACTGTCTGTTCCTTCAAGACTCCACTTGTGCTACCTGCACAGAGAATTCCCATTTTTTTTAAGAGATCTGTCTGTCAGAAGGAAAAGAAAAAGCATATTTTCTGAGCTGCTCACCAACTCTGAGCAAGAAAGTAGAAGAAAAACTCACCCAAATCCCATGAAATACATTATCCTACTAATTGCAAAAGTCTTTGTTTTTCCATCTGTCAGTGACAAGGACTCAGTTTTGCAAAACTGTAGGGGGAAAAAAAAAGAGAATTGGTCGTTCTTTGCCAATCCAAGCGTAAAAAGCGTTAGGGAGTCTACAGACTTGGATGAAATTCAGTTACATTTTGCACTGTGAACTTGAAAACCTCAGTTTGGCTGAAAAAATATGTTAGAAAGTGAAAAAGCAGATGCTGCTTTCCAGGTCTGTCATTCACTTTTTAAATGTATTGCTCAATAATCACTAAAACACAGCTTTCTCAGGTGTTAAAACATCTGGGAGTCGACATCTCTCTTAACCCAGATCACTGGGAATTCTGAATTGATTTACCAAGTTTCACAGAACAGAACAGGTAACTGGGCTGAATTTAATCCCATTAGCTGGAGGCCCACGTTTCCCCAGCTTTGCCTCCCAGGTCTGAGCTGACAGCAATCATCTCCTTTGTGTGCACGGGGAAAGTCGATGTTTTGCAGGAACATACCCCAGAACAGCCTGAATATCCAAACAAACTGTGATTCCAGGCTTGTCTCTGGCAATGCAGGGGGGATGGTTTGGGCAACTCAAGAATTGGCACTCGCCAGTGGTCGTCTGTCCCAGCCCTGCCTGTGAGCCAAACAAAAGCTGTGTGAAAGTTTGACCCATGGGAATGTGTCTCTCAGACAATTCCTGTTGTCTGACACTGGGGAAGGGGCTTTCCCAAAGTTTTTTTCATTGGAGTGAAAAGACAAAGTTCTTGACACCCACAGCAGAACCCATCACTGTTGCAGATCACACAAAGTTAGGCAGGAATGTTGTGCAAAATATGGATTAGGTTTTAAAAACAAGTAATTTGCTGGTCACTGATCTTGTGTTAATTAGTATCTTTCTGTCCCTCCTTTAAGAAAAATGATCCACAGATGGCTTCAGACTGAGGAAAAAATGCAGTTTTTGTTTTAGCAATCCTGTTTGTTTCCTGCCACCACCCCTCCAGCTACCCTCTAATTGAGCAAAGTGGACTTAATTTGAATTAAACTGTCAAAAGTCTACCACTTAAATTGATTTATCAGCCTTCCTGGCTGAAATGGATTCATTTCTGCACAATATATATGAAGTGTGTTTTGATGGATTGCATTTCATGGAATGGAAACATTTTTTATGCATCTTCATTAGATTCAACTCAGGTGTGGAAAGGAGGGGGGGAAGCAGGGAGGAGAGAGGGAGAAGGAAGAATGAGTGTGCAAGAGCACATGAGGGAGGAAGCACGAGACAGAGAACTCCAACTTGAGAGTAACAAATATCATCTTTTCATGACTTTGTGTGTTCAGAGCAATGTCCATGATGCACCCACAGACCCCACAGGCAACCAACTAGAAATATTATGCCCAGAGAAGCTGTGGCTGCCCCATCCCTAGAATTGTTCCTCGCCAGGTTGGACAGGGCTTGGAGCAACCTGGGCTAGTGGAAGGTGACCCTGCCCACAGCAGAGGGTGGAACTGGATGATTTTTAAGGTCCCTTCCAACCCAAACCATTCTATGATTCCATGATTCTGTGATATCATGGAATATGGGCAGGGACACCTTCCACTAGAGAATCATCCTCTTATTTGTCACAGGTCTGTTTGGAGAAGCTTGTGCTTCCACCCTTAGACAGAGATGCCACTTGCCAGGCATGTAAGGATTATGCTGGGACAGCTGTAAGTGCAGAAAACAAGGAGATCATGGTGGGTGTGTGTCTGTGACCCTTGGGACAGCCAAATTAGACCAATGAAATGCCTTTCAAAATAAAAAAAAACCCACTTTTATGGAAGGGGCACTGGAGAAATAAAAATCAAAAGCTTCAACCAGCTCCACTAAAAGCCTTTCCATTTTAAAAAAAAAAAAAAAAAAAAAAAAAAAAAGTATTGTCTTTATTTCTTTATTTCTGCTGTTTTCCTGACCCAGAGTGTGTTTAATGCAGTAGGAACCATTTGACAAACTCCATTAATTTCCACTTAGAATAAAGTATTTAATCTGAAGAGTTTTAGATTAACTGGGGCAGGTGCAGTTTGGCTCTCTGATTGATTGAATTAAACTTCTATTCATTTCCAGCCATGCCAGATCCAAAAATTCTTCAACAGTTTCCATCTTCTGTTCCTCCTGCCTGGCACGTTTTCTTTCCCTCCTTCTGGACAAAAGAATGGTGGATGGGATTCAAAAGGGGCAGCAGATTCTGAAAATGGTTGAAACAAATGTCACAGGCAGGGAATACCAGAGCGGAGAAGGCAAAGGGATTTTGCTACTTAAAGGAAAGGAAGGCAGGGAGAGGGAGGTTGTTTCTTGAAAGATTTCTGAACAGATTTGATGGTCAGGGAAGTAGGGATATCCATCCTGCCAAGCAAAGCTGGAAGGGATGGATTTTTTTCTGAAGGATTTAGCGTGTGGAGCACTGAGCACCCTCTTCTGCCCCCTGAGAACAAGACCTGTCGTTTCACTGAAAATTCTTCTCCATCGGCCTCACACGAAGCTGATCAAAGTCATCAGAAATGTTTCCCATGGTCTCAGCGGGCAATGAAAGGTCTTAAGGCAGCAGATGTACAATTTGTGGTTGGGAAACCTGCCTGCAGAGAATCAGAGAGCTCTGCCACTGATGACTGAGGAAGCAACATTCAGTCCTCTACCAAACCCGCATGGTTTCGGATGGAGGTTGCCACAAGGAGATGCCAAAAGTCTGCTCCCCTTACACCCCCTCCCTCCTGCTCTTTCACCAGCAAGAATATGAATCAAGCCCTGAAGAGAGCTGTCAGTGAGGGATGATTTTCCTGTGATTATTGCCTGGGTGAGAGATTATGCCTTGTTTTTTTGCAAACTGCCTTATTTGCAGAGCAGAACACATTGGGCTCATGTCCAATTGATACATTCCTCTTCAAACAGCAGATCCAACTACAGAGTGAGATGCAAATTTAATTATTCCACATGTAGGAAACAGAAACGGAATCTCATTGTTAAATTTGTTCTCCTACGTTAGAAAGATAAAAAACAAAGAAAGATGCTGAAGTGGCCTGTGTGAGCTGAATACATTTCACTCCCCAGAGCTATAGAGAAATGAACTCTGTTCCTGCTGCAGAAGCCTCCCTGGATAGAATCCTTTTTCTTTTTCTCTTTTTTTCTTTTCCATATTCAGAATTGCGATGAGCTGCAACTTCTTCCTCATTTGCATGTGTATGTGCCATTCACACCCCATTTCCAGGGAGTGTTTTGGGACTACTTCGCTTCCCTTTGAAAATGGTCTCCCAGGATGAGAACCAAGCTGGTCGGGACTTATATAGTGGGACATCTGACCAGAATTGATACAAATGGTTTTCCTTAAGGATTTGGTCCTCTTGTTATGGCTCAGTTAAAGCTGCTTAGGGGGTCACTGTGTTATCTGTAGAGTCTGTTTCCTGCTGCCCTTTACCAGTGGGTGGGAGACCTCTCCCATGGCTCCAGTTTCTGAGAGGGAAAAGGATCTTTCTGGAAGGATTTGCTCTCTATCTTTGTGTCTTTCCCTCTCTGTCTGCTAATTGTTGCAGCTTCCTTCATGCCCTGCTTGGATGTGGTAGCAATGGAGCAGAGATGTACTGTGGGCATTACCAGTGAGAGGCTTATAGTAGGGAGCACCATCCTCTTTGGCACTAATTTGTTCATGTCCAGTATTTGTGTAGAACAAAGATCAGCAACTTTGATGACAAATTGGTCTTCCATCAATCCACCTTCAGGGTTCTCCTCTCTATGGGACGCAAGTTCTGGAGCACAAAAACATCCCAAGATCTGCTTTTAGCTGAGCAAATTTCCCTGCCAGGAGCAGAACAAGAGGTGATCAGGACTGCAGACCAGAGCAGAGTGTGATGGTGTTTAGATCCAAGCTGTGCATTGGCAGTGATGTTTTTAAAGGGGTCTCTCTCCTGAGAGGGTGTCACTCCTGTGAGTGGCAGGTGTTTGGTGGTTTTTAAACACGGATCATTTCTGTGATGTGGTTTGCAGCACAACCCCCAGACAGAGGCACAGGTGAAGGGGTGAAGAGCTGCAACACAAGGGCAGCCAGAGGCAGGAATTTTTTAATTAGCTTTTACACTGGAAAAAGGGTTTGTGTGGCCACACTTTTAGCTCAGGGGAATCCTTAACCCAGCCTTGCATAGCCTGAGCCTGCTTACCTCAAAAAGGAAAAGGAGTTAGTCAAACGGGAATAAACATTGGGTTACAGCTAAAAGAACATAATTTTCTGCCAAACTCTTTCTGTGTTTACCATATTAAATGATCAAAACATTTGCTCTGTATCAAACTGTGCAGATGGAGCATTAAAAGGTCAGCTGTTAACCTGCAGAAGCAAAGAGACTCCACATCTCTCTCTTAAAGATGATTCTCCATCCTGAATGGGTCCCCATGGCACTCCTCTAATAACACTAATGCTCCAAGTGGCCCTACAGTGACTCTCATTTGCAGTGTGTGGAACCTCTTCATTAAGACCCAAACTCCCACTCTGAAGATGGGTCCTGACTTTCTTATGGCACTTGAACAACTAGGGAAACTGAGACACAAGGAGATTAAATCCTTTCAATTAAAAAAAATCAGTTTCAAATTCCTAATTCTCAGCCTCTGTTTCCAAGCTTCAGGCAGGTTTCTACACAGTAGAGTTTGTTGTATTAAATATTTGAAAAATCTTGGAACTTGGATAGCCTATGGATTGTGGATCTCTTCTGACTAAACTGTTCAGCTGTGTGGTCAGCAATTCTAAAAGAATTGAAATGAAAATATCTTTGATACCTGAAGGAATAGGAAAATCAGGATCAATGAAGAGCAAGTTGATTGTAATCATGGAATAGGGGCCAGTCTACCCTTGGAGGCAGCTTAAAAAAATAACAGCTGTGTTATGCCTTAGCCTCCTTGGGACAGATAAGAGCTCTGCACCAGGCTTGATCCTTAGAGCCTGGCAGGGCCATGGATTTGTTTACATTTTAGTTCAGAGGGGGATTTAAGTCCCTGTTTATCTTTATGATTCCTGGTAGCTGCAGGAACTCTCCGGTATTTTTCATTGAAGAACGAGCCCCTCGGTGAATCAAAGCCTTGTTACATCCCTTTAATAGATGGGAGAGGTGAAAGCCTGGCCCCACCTTCCCAACTTGCTAATGGAGCAGCTGAGCTGGAATGCAGATGTTGCCACACTCACCTCTGCTTCACAGAGGAAGGCAGGAGTAGGAGGAGGTTTGAAATTTAGAGCATATCTGTACTCACAAGACTATGCAAATGACTTCTGACTCTGGCTTCAAGCCTGAGCTTGGAGGTATAACACAGGCTAATTAAAGACACAAGAGCGTGTGGGGAAGATGCACAGATTGGATGAAGCAATAGTGGCATGGCCAAGACTGAGGAAAGCAGTCCCAAGTTAATTCCCCAAGAGAAAATAAACACCACAAACCAGCTTTGCTGCTTTTTTTTTTTTATTATTTATTTATTTATTTTTTTTTTATTCTGAGAATGAAAGCAGAGCATCAAAGCACTGAGCAGAGCTGGTCCAAAAGTGGAATGGTCACTGTTGGTTCTGCTTATCCCCATAACTCCAGCAATTTGGGAAAACTGGGATAAATTTCTGTGTGAGCTATGAGTCCCTTCCAAGCTGAGATATCCTATGGGTCAGTGATTCGATGTGTCCCTGTTCAGCCTGTTAATGAGTCCCAGAGGGCAAAGAGTGTCATTCCCCACAAATGGTGAAGCAGGTTTTCCAGTTCTCTGACAGAATGAAATCATGAGGGCATGGGATGTGTTTCTGGAAGACAGGCTTCAGTCATGCACCTTCTGTTTCTCGGGTCAGAACAGGGACAATCATCGGAAATTTGGCAATGTATAGTGAGGAAAGAGTCAGGCTAAATGACTCCAGAACTTGTGCTTTTCTCAAATACATTAGTGGTCTTTGTATGCCAGGATTACTATGCCTCTTTTATCCACACCTTAGAGGCTCAGCAAAGAAATTGGTATGAAATTGTGGTTCTTACTACTTCTACAAGCACTAAATCTTTCTTTGTTTTTCCTATTTTCTTTTCTTCATTTTTTTTTTAATAGCCATCCAGACTTCTTTACTGAAGCCATAAAAAATACAAGTTATGAAAAGCAAAAGGAAAAGGCTGTTTCTAGGCAGAGGAACGTGTCTCTGTATGTGTTTGTGGACTGAGTAGCACAAGAGGGGACCCGATCCTCAATATGTTTGTAGGATGCATCACACCACAGAGACCTGAATTGAGCCCTCCAGGCACAATTGTAATGTAAATATTAATTAACATTAATGGTCTGTGGCCTTGCCTGTCAGCTGGAAGCCAGCAAGACTGTGTGTGGCTGAGTATATTAATTTGTTGTCGGAGCCCTGGAAGCAGAGGCTGGTGGTGTGATGAGCACAGTGGGTTTGTTCCCTCAGGCCCACCCCACTTTGTTTCTGGGTTATTTTCAGGGAGGGAAATCCCCATTGGGATGGGATGCTGGGGCTGTTTCAAAGAGCACTGGAGGCACAGGTGGGAGACAGGCTCATTGCTGAGCTCTGTGCCCTACTGTGGGCTCCTCGTGTTGCCAGCTCTGGGCACGGTGCCATGTATTTGTCATGCTGGGAACACTGTCTGCAAATGGTAGGTAACACTTCCAAAAGCATCCCTCATTCTCCTGGGCAGGTGTCTCCAAGCTGTACCAAGTTCCTATTGCAGCCAGGCACACAGCAATCCTTTTGAGGCCTCCAGCTGGAACATCTCAAGTTCCCACTTGCTCCCATACTATGGCCCCGATTCTCAGTATCAGCATTTCACCCGCTTTCCTTTCTTTCCTCCCTCCCTCCCTCTCTCTGCAAGCACCTCCAATGAATTATTAATTGCAGCTCATCCAATTAAAGGGCTCCTGCATGTTAATAATTCATGGCTGCTCGTTGGAGCGCTTGGCTGGCAGGCTGTGCAGCACGAGGGCTGGGGCTGGGGTGAACTGAGAGGAGTGAAGTGCAATAAAGAAAGGAAGAAATCAATAGTGTAGCACAGGCTGTACACATCCAGGAGACTCTTTATTATATCTGAGAATTGCTTTCTGTGATTGCTACCATCATTACTTCTGTATTTATTTTTTAACGACTCGTCCATCATGACGCCCGAATACATAACAAAAAAGGCCAATTGCACTAAACCAGTTAAATCCTTTCACTACCTGGCACTGGGTGGAAGCAATAATGAGTTCATTTTGTCTCTACTCCCTCTCCCAGTGAAGCCTTCCTCATCCAGAAGCCAGTTTCATTGTTATCTCTGTAGGTTACAATAGATCTACTGCTTTTCCCTCTGGAAATGGACCCATCAATGATGTTCATGGGAGCAACTTGCAGCTTAACAGCTCTGGCATTAGTACAGAAAGGCAGTTCCCAGGACAAGAGAATGCCAGCAGGGTCTTCAGCAGAAGCACGAGTGTGGTGCTGTTGCAGAACCAACAAGTGAAGGAAGAAGGGGAACAACTCTGGAAACCTCTCCCAAGGTTTGAGATGAGCTGGCATTAGGGAGAAGTTTTTCAAGGTAGTCTGGGATGAGGGCTATGCATGTCGGAGGGGATATAGTGTCCTGCAGGGCAGATCTGAAATGTGGAGACAAGGACATGGTAGATTTTGGTATGGGAGCACAGTCAGAGGGACAGATCCAGACTGGCGAATGGCCAAGCTCCTTGTTGTCCCAGAAAGAGGCAAACAAAGAAAGCAGGGTTGGAAGAGAAAGCCAGAGAAAGTCAAAGGAGAAATTAGATCCACTTTTTTTTTTTTTTTGCCAGCAATGGCAGAACACTGAAAGAAAATTCTCAGTGAGGTTTTCAACAATGGCATGTGCAGATGGACATCACACTGAGGCTCAGAGCCTCCTGAAAGGCGTCTCAAACACGGGGTAATGGTTTACAGTCAATAAACAACCCAGTAAAATGGTGTGGACTCTACTGAGCAGGAATCAAATCAAACAGCCATATCCTCAAAAGTCTTTTGTCTTTCTTTCACAGGGGTCACACCCTTCTTTTATAAGCCTGGGGACTATGAAGAGGAGGTCAGACTTGTACTGGGGAACTCCTTTTGTGGCCTTACATGCTGGGGACGTTCTCCTTTAAACCACACTTGATGGAAACCATAAAAAAGCCCACTGCTAATGTGTGGTACAGCCAGCAGTGCCTGTGGGTCGTGAGATTATTTTGAAAGGAATCAGGACTTTTTACAGCATCTACTTCAGCAAGACTTCAGACTGGGGCTTTCCAGCACACTGCAAATGCACAATATTGATGAAACACCACTCCTCCATGGGAGTGTGATGTGACTGAATCACAGATTTTAAAATATGTAAGAACTTGGAGGGAATAGTTATTCTCTTTTTAGTGCAAGTGATTTTAGTGCTGATTTGAGAACCCTGAGGAGAATGTGGAGTTCAGTCTTCATGGCCCATTCAGTCTTTGGTCTCTCAGCTGCAATTTCCAATTAGTGCTAATTTGATTGTGGTTTCTGTGGTGTGGATCATGACGACCTTTTATACTCGGCTGATCTGGCACTGCAATTTGGTGGATCTTTCCCCATGGGCAGTGGATAATTTGAGCCTCTGCCCCCACCATATTTAAATGTTTTGCTCAGTCCCAGCTCCTGGTTAGGCTGGTTCTGAAGGTGTTCAGCCTCACAGGGGCTCACTCATCAGTTCTGTTTCCAGACCCCCATAGCCACACCCTAATTCCTGGCTCCATATACTAAATGTTCACTCTGTGTGCCAGATATCACCAAAATAAGGCCACAGAACTACTAAAAACTGGGACAAAGGGATAAATCCCTTGAAAGAGTAAGGGACACTTAGAGAAGAGTTGTGATTAGGAGTGGCATAGCCCAGCTCTGGGTGGCTGAGGAGGCAACTCATTGCATGAATGGCTCAGTAACCAGCTGCTGAACATGCTCAAGGGAAAGGTGAATCAGTGAGGGTTGTTTTAATATCTCAAGAGGCTTCTCAGAGATCGTGTCAGCATCTCACCATCTGTGCAAGACAGAGCAAGGTGGATCCTGGCATTGCCAGCATAAGAACTACCCTTCCTTGCCCAAGAACCAGCGCCTCTGTGCAGGGATGGGTGACACAACTTGGCACATGGCAAACACCTCTGCCAACCAGCCAGTTTTCTGCCACAGCCCCATCTCCACACAGCTTCCTTCCTTAAAAAGAGAAAGGACATCTTTTTCCAGATTTTTGCAATATCTCAGTTTGTTCCCTGTGTGCCCACAGATCAATTCCACAGAATGAAACCAAAGTGAGCTTGTAACGTTGCTGTGCTTTTAAACAAGAACAAGATCAACAGAAAATAGCAAAAAAACACAAATTTCTGTGGTTTGTTGGTTTTGTTTTTTTTTTATCTTTAGTGACATTTTCATAAGGGAAGAATTGATCTTGCCTCAACTCTGGAGCTGAGTTCTTTGAAAAACCTTGCTTTTAGCTTGCAATAAAAAGGTGTAGAGGTGAGCACAGATGATGCCCCACTTCCAAACACCTCTCTGGAAGCTTGAATCCAAATTGAGTTCCCTTCCATCATTGCTTTGTACAATACGATTTTCCACTTGTTTCTCTCTCTGCTGTTTGCTTTATGTGTCTGTTAATACATAAGTCTGTTCTTTTTTATCTTGCTTGTATTTTTGGCATTTTTTTCCCCTTTCCCTGCTTAGCACTGAACTGCAGCACACACATTGTGCTTTCAGCTGCCTGTGATCTGTCAGCAGGCCCAGGAGCTTAGTCTGAATGGGCTATGTAAATATTGCCTCAAAATTACAAATATTCAGAATGGCAGTAATATATGGGGCTTTTGTTAAAGCATCTTGTTTTATGGGCTTAACCACAGGCTGGGAAGCATGGAGACATTGATGTGTTATTTGTACAAGGGACACACACTCACGTGTACACAAAAAGCCCAACATTGAACAAATAGCAGTTCTGGCCATAAATATCATGGCAAAATTGCTCCCAAATCAAAACAAGCCCCAAAAGAGACATGATGGAAATGAAGTCAGACTGCATTGCTTTCGGGGCACACACCCTGCTTTTTTTGTTGTTGTTGTTTCCCTCTGAAAATGGGTGGAAAAGAGAACTCTGGTGCTGAGAAACCTATTCGGGATCAACACATTTAGAAACAAAATGTACCTTTGTATCTAAAAATCCGAGTGTCATGAATATTTAACGTGGGAGGAAAAAATGATTTTGTCAGTGTGTAAAGCAGTCCCAGAGAGGCTCGAATTCTGCCTGGTTTCTATTAGCTTTCCTTCTCTGTAAACACACTGAGTCATTTGCTGCAGGAGAGGTGTGTGAGCACAGGGAGGGAGAGGCACAAGGGTGTAAAGAAAAATCCCCACTGCCATGAAAACAGAGGGGAATGAATTGGTTGTGCAAAGTGCTGCCTCCATCCTCGTCCCTGGCTCTGTACAGCCAAGGTTTCAGCCCAGCAATGGCACGAATTTGAAAGGTCTCCTGCACTGCTAAAAAAAAATGAAGGGTGCATGTAGACACTGACCAACAGAGCGAATCAGAGCCCCAGAGCCTCCCAAGGGGAATCTTATATTGGTGCAAATGTGAACTAGAAGAGCTTTCTTTAGCTCATCCCCAGTTAGTTCACACCAAACCTGTTCCCTGTGGGAAGACATCGTGGTTATTGGGGTGTGATGGGTTCCCATGGACCTTGTGAGCTACATGCACACCATGAAACCTCCAAGCTACAAACATAACGACAAGCAGGAGCTGCCTCTGGTCCAGCATAGCAGGAACAGTCCAGGGGATCTGATTTTATTGTCCTGGCATGGAGAAGCCTCTGGACTCAGGCAACCATATCAGTACATACTGAAGTGGAAGGCAGAAAGCCTCTAAGTTAAGCGTATCTCAAGAGTTTGGCTGTGTTTCAGGTCACCAGTTTGTTGCTCTCCATTGCATTTTTCTCTGTATTTGTTGAGATCACTCTGTATTTCATCTTCCTTAGTCCAGGCTTTGGACTGCAGCAGGGCTGGGGAGGTGCAAATTTAAACCTGCCTGTGCCTCCTGAGCTGGGAGTGGGAGAGTTTCTGGAGTACGTGGAAAGGGAGATTAACTTGAGGTGAGGAGGGGGCTGCAACCTTCCCTTCCCTGCTCTGCACCAGCACTTCCCAGGGATGGCCAGGGCACAGCATGGGCTCAGTAGACATATCTCTCCATTACTCCAGGTTTCATATGAGAAGGGTCACAGTGCTCTTATATTCTGCCTGGACCAGTCCTGCTGCTTTGCAAACGGAGCTGGTTTGGCATCAGTCAGCAGCTGAGAATTTTATCCTGAGTTGCTTTTCCCCTCCTGTCTTTACCATGCAGGTTCTTGGTGCAGCTTTTGAGATGGGCTGCTTGTACCAGGCTGCCATCCAGAGGGGAAAGACACAGTGCTGGGAGTACCAGGCACTCACAGGATGGAGAAGACATACTAAAGGGACAGCTCTAATCAGGAAATCAGAGCAAGTTTTTACCCCTACGTCAAGGATGAGTTTTGAGACAGGTCAGATGTTTAAAGTAATTTTCAGGATCCTGCTGGATTGAACCGACCCTTGCTCCAGAATCCTTTCTGATGAAATTCCAGATCACCAGCAGCAGCAGAATTTGCAAACGCAAAGACATAATAGTAATTGCTGTACATGACACTTGTCCCTGGGAGATTTCAAGCACCTTGCCCTCTGGATCTTTACAGCTCCTCTCTCCCTGCCTTGGGGTTAATTACTCACCCTCTGGCCACAGACTCGAGCCTTTCCCTCTGTAGGACTCCAGACCTAACCCCAGACTCTGTCACTCAATCCTGTTCAGGCAGAGATGACCAAAACTGTGAACAGGACATAAAGCAGCTGTTACTTGCTGTTTGAGACAAGGCCTATCTGGTGTCTGCAGGTACTTTTGATCTCCAGACTCTCAGACCATGTTATGCAATTGCCATCAGTGAATAAGATGAATACACTCCTACAGGACAGACACACCTATATAATCAGTAGCCTTTTCCACCTGTGGGCTTTGTGTGTGCACATATAGAGATAGACACATCTGTGCACACATTCAGGACCTTTTCAGTGTCTACATATAAATATATGCCAGTGTACCTATTATATATAAATACAGAGCCAGCGTGGTGCTCTCTCTATAAATGCAGTGTGATCAATAACAGTTCCAGTGCAGGTGGTGAGCAAAGTGCCTTGTTAAGCTAATAATTGCACAGGAACCAAATCCTTTCTAATAAAAATCTTTTAAAACCTTTATAAAATTCCCACTCTAAAGCCAGTTTTCCTAAGAGGCCTATAATTATTGAGAGTGGAAAGAAAAGAGCATAACTAGCCTCTCTTACCAGGTGCCCAATGGACACTAAAATGGGGCTGCATTGAGAAGGTGGCCCCTGTGGAGCCCCTTGATTGAGACACAAACCTGTAGGCTTGTGCTGTCCATCTCCTGTCAGGGCTTATAATTAAAGCTGTATTGCTGTTTACATTCCAGCAGCACCTGAAAGACCCAGTGCACAAGGTGCTGTGCAAACACAGAGGCAGCGGGTTTGCTGCAAAGGATTTACAGCCTTGAGAGATAAAGTGTGCTGGGGGTGGGGGGGTGTGTGCTGTGGAGAGGGGTGAGGAGAAAGAAGGACAGTGAGTCCTTCAAGGTGGTGTGTTAACAGATGAAAAAGTCATGGGCCAAGCAGCTGCCACTCTCAGCCTCTCAAATTTAAGCTCCAAGAAACACACGTGGGGCTTGACCCAGGCACATCCATGTTATGTTTGTGCAGAAGTGATGCCTCTTAGCTGCAGCTGAGGGTTTTGGTATCTGTCAGGTGCCACCTGACTGCAGGGTTCCCCTAAATGATGTATATTTAGGATGAATTCAAGGCCAGTACAGAAAATTCCTGTGCTCCAAGTGCAGCGCCAAGGAGGAATCTGTGGAGCTGGGGAAGGGGAAGGGCAGCTGCTCTGCACTGCAGTTGCATAACACGGAGGTCCTGCTCCTGGCCAGAAAGTCAAAGGCAAGTCTGGGAGGTCTGTGGCTGTCAGCACGAGGGGATGCTGACACATCTGGGAGCACTGGAGATCAGGAACCCAGCAGGCTGAGGGTTTAGTAGATGGGCATCTACTACAGCAAATCCCATTGCAGTGGGTGCAGTGAGGGTGACTCCCAGCCAGAAGAGGCAGGAAGGCATGCTAGTGCCTTGTTCTCAGGAGCATCCTACCTGCACTCCCTGGGCAAGGCAGATCACCTGCAAATGAGGCACCATCTTCCCTGGAGAGGCCACTGTCTCTGTGAGGGTTTTCATTACCTTCAGTGCCATCTATGCAGGGCAGCATTAACCATGCAGGGAAGAAAGGCAGGAATCAAGAAAGTTAGTAAGTCGTGGGCTGTGTTTGGTTAAACAGTGTCTTCAGGCTTCAAAACTAATGCATATGGAAGGGGGTGTTATGTAGGGACACTCAGCTTCTTTCCTCCGAGTTAATTAACCTCCCTCACCCCAGTGCTGTTATAGACACAGCCAGTTCTGCTGCATATGTCAAGGGCATAATTAGCACAGGCTGAACAAACCACACACAGGATGAGAACGTGCCTGCAAGATGGACACAAGTGAAAGCCATGCACCAGCAGGGACAGGGAGCCTCAGCACTGGTGACCAGGTACAGCAGCAGCAAACCTGAGCTGCTGGAGGGAAAGATGAGGGCTGCCCCTTTTTCATTGCCTTCATCTGCTGTCTGCAGCTGCAGGGTATGGATGGGAGGCTGCATCCACCAAAGGAGAGCAGGTTCACTCTCTGGGGGGACGACAAGGGGTAGGAGAAGCTTGGTGGTAGAAGAAAGTCTCCCTCAGTTTCTATTCATCCCACCCACTGGACTCAGACCTCCAGTGTTTCCAGATTGCTTGTGTTAGGAGGACACAACCTTCCTCCCTACTACTGTCATGCAGATCCCTGTGAATGGAAGGTGTGAGAGGAGCAGAACAGAGAAGGCTGATGATTCCCTGCAAGGCCTCACCTCCTCTGCAGCTCACAGCTCCCGACACTGCCTCCTCCCTTCTCCCCACAAAACACACATGCAAAACATCTCCAATTTTTAAATGTTGCTGGTTTAGAGAAACTTAGTGCTTGTTCCAGCTGCAGGCACTAAATCATCCCTCTGCCCTGGACGTGTGCTGAGGAAGGAAGGCCAGTGATGAATGGGGCTGTCCGTATTTACACTGGGAGCAGAACAGCTGTGTGGATCTCACTGTGCAATGAGCACTCTCTGCAAACTCGGCATCCCCCCTGCTTCCTCCCCACTGGGAGCTGACAGAGACTGATTGTCCACTCTTGCAGAGCACTGCCCAGCACCACACGTGGCTGCCAGCACCTCCTGAAAGGGAGGAAGGGGGAACCTCAGCCTCGAGTCATCAGGGTCGCTGCATTTCCATGGCGGGTTGTGTTTCCTGGGATGACTTTGCAAACAAGCAGGCCACAGAAATGAGAAGTGCTGGTGAATCCTAAGTGAGAGGGGGGAGCAAAAGGGGTATCCTGGCTTTTTGGTGCAGGGAACTGCAGCCAAGATGTTGAGCACCTGTAGCACTTTTCACCCTTCAGGCAAATTCTCAAGGTAAATATTGATGCCCTAATGCTCTGTGTAATCAGACTGCAGTTCTCTGCATGGAGCTCTTGGACTGGGGAGTTTAAGAAGAGCTTAAATTGTTGGTAAGACTTAGGCAATGTATGGACAACCAATACAGACTCCCTATCCCTTCTCCTGTTGTTTCTGCCCAGAGAAGCTGTGGCCTCCCCATCCCTGGAAGTGCTCAGTGCCATGTTGGAGAGGGCTTGGAACAACCTGGTCTAGTGGAAAGTGTCCTTGCCTATGGCAGGGGGTGGATCAAGATGGTCTTTAAGGACCTATCCAACCCAAACCATCCTGTGATTCTGGGATTCCATGTTTTGTGCCTGCCTTGATTTACAGGGCTGTCACCTTCACCTGATGGTCTGATCTCAGCCCTAGGTAGAAGGAAATATTTAGTTCTTCTCTGTGCCACCCTGCCACTGAATTTGTCTCCTTCCAAGCAGACTCCCATTCTTACAGATCTGCCAGTTTTCCGAAGAACTTGTATCCCTGTAAACCAGCAGGGAAATTTCCAGAGATGACCATGATCTGTCAGATGCTTCATGCAATTACCACATCTCAGCAGAATGCTTTGCCTTCCCCAAATCAACATGTTCTGAGAGGAAAAATATGAGAGTCCCAAACCAGTCAGGACTTCCTGTCTCCATATACTCTTCAGCTGATGGAGATGTGTTGCATACAAGCCAGGGAATTGTGGACAAGGGGATGAGCTGCAGGGCTGTCCACAGCCCACATGCCTGGAGGTAAAACAAGGGGCTAAAGAAGGAAAGATGCTGAGATATGACTCTGATACCTTCATGCAGCACTTTACTTAAAAAAAAAACCAACAGAGAGTAGGATGAGTGTCTTCACTGCACAGAGAAGAAAGGCTCTTGGCACCGTGCTTTGGAGAGATGACACCATGTGAGACTCTTACCTGCTCCAAGGAGACCCAGGTGAAGAGGAGAAGTAACTTCTAACTCTATTTGTACAGACAGCTCCTGTAGCAGACCAGGTTTGCCTTGAGATCCCAAACTCAGCATAGGCTCCCCTGTGGTAGGGTTAAGCCCACAGGTGCCATCCACACCTGGGATCAGTCCAATCCAGCCCAGCACAAGCTGGAGATGGACTAAACTCTGGGGCTCTGCAGTCACAAACACATCTCCTTCCCACCATCATGGGCTGAGTGAATCGCTGAAGGGGGAAAAGAAAGAACTGCAAATGGAAAATGGCATTTTCAATCTGCTGGAGTGTCTGGGGAGGGGAACAAAGGTAGACTCAGGGAAAAGCAATGAGAAGAATGGCAAGGAGCTAGGAAAGGCTCCTTGCCTTATTCCTATGCTGCTCCACTCCACAGTCAGATAAAGTGGTCCCTTCTCTCCAGCCTTCTCCTTTCTAGTCACACACTCTGTTGGTTAATTCTCTCCTCGTCGAGATCAGAGATTAGATAGAGCCTGGATTTATAGCTAGTGAAAATAAAAAGAGCTGCTCCTATCAAGGATTCAAATGATTAAATATCCCACCATAGAAATACTTTTAACTTCACTTACAGTACAATTTCACTTACACGCTGATGCAGTTGACAGCACTAACAAAAGCTTCTTGAGTAATATGGGGCCTGAAGAGACAGAGAAAGAAGCTGGAGGAATGAGAAAAAGGGATAGGGACAGAAAGGAGAGAGAAAGAGAGAAATGGGATTAGATAGTGAGATGCAAAGAGAGGAAAGGAAAGGCAGGAAAAGAGAAGGAAAAGAGGAGGTTGGCTCTCTCTGCCTGCAGCATTAAAAGTACAAGAGCTAAACCAATTAAACAATGAAAGGAAAGCAAAGGATTAAATGAAGGGCTATGTAAAACAGCTCCTCTAATCCAGCTCATTTACTGCTCTTTATTCTCCATTTCCCTCTCATGTTGATCCTCAGATTCAGCAGTGCCAGCACCAGGCTCGTGGTGCCCTACGCCTCGCCCACACAGGGTCCTGCTGGCAGCATGCTGTGCACTGTGTGCTCCTGCTCCTCCCCTGCATTTCCCAGGGCCCCTCTTACCCCCCTGCCCTTCCCAGGGCTGCCCAGGCTGGGGGATGGCAGTAGTGAGTGATGGCAGCACTGGCCTGGGGATGCTCCTGGACCGTCCCCAGCTGTGGTCCATCCATGGTTGGACCGCTCCTGCTCCCTGGCCAAGCTCACCCAGGGACAGCCTCAGCAAGGCACTGAGAGCCCTTCTGTGAAGTGGGGCTGTCCCCTACCATCCCTGCCAACAGATCAGAAGAGGGGCTGCTCCTCTCCACGTTGCTGGACAGCCCCATTTTGGACAAAGACTGTGGGAATCCACAAAGAGGAATTTTCAGGGCACTTTTTGCTCCTGCTGTCTCTGCAGCTCCTCTTCCTTTTCACAGAAGCACAGACATAGGAGCTGTGGGGTCCGGAGCAGACACAGACCCAGAGAGCATGGGAGGGTTGCACCTCTCACCAGGACACAGCCCACCAGGGGCTGCAGCATGGGAAGGAGCTTTTCCATACCTCCTCCATGTCCTGCTGATGCTGTGATTCATCACAGCTCCCCAAACCTGCTGTGTGAGTCAGGGTGTCCTGCAGATGGAAGTTATGGAGAAAGTGTCTGGTAGCTAAAAATGCAACAAATCAGACAGAGATGAGCATAAACATCTCCATCCACCTTCTCCTTTTTCCCTCTTTCTCCATTTGTCTGATGTCTAAGAGTGATTGTTTCTTTTCTGGCTACTTCCTGCAGTTTTCATCTCAGCCTCAGGGAGAGCACAGGGACAGCAGAGCAAGTCATTTGGGGAGGACAGTGGGGGAAGTGTGGCTCCCTGGAGGAGGTTATCTGTGCCTGGCCACTGTCTGCAGGGATGCTGTGCTATTTGGAAATTACTTTTCTTCCCCTTCAGCACTCCAGAGCTACAGATCATTTGAATTCACCCTCTCCTTCCCTTTCAGGAGACAGAAAGGCCCCAGCCGTACTTGAAATGAGACAGATGCTTATGGAATTGTGGTTTTAAAAGCATTTTTCAGTTGAGTTCTCTCCTTTTCTACACACAGCAGTCCAATGTGAGCTGACTAATAAATGCATTATCTTTTTTTTTCCCTTTCCTAGGAGGGTTTGATATGGCAGCTCCATAGATCAGCCTGGTCTCCAGGGATATTTCTGCCCTAAACAAAATGGAAATTGTCTGGCCCCTCAAAAGCCCTCAGTGACTCATACAATAAAGAGAACCCATAAATATTTGGGTAATTACAGTCCGTTCACCTAAATTCCATAAGAGGCAGAGCACTTTCTCACTCGGTGTCCTTAAATGGCTGTTGTGTGTTGCTGTTCACTGCCCTGCGTTGCTGTAAACACCCAATTCCCCCTAAATGTTCAACCTCTTCCCAAGTAGTCAGCAAAGGTTGGGAATATTGCATAGCTCAAGGATGAAAAGTTGTGCAATGAACAGTGAGTTAGATCGTACAATGGTTTGGGCTGGAAGGGACCTTAAAGACCATCTTGTTCCAATCCCCTGCCATGGGCAGGGACACCTTCCACTAGCCCAGGTTGCTCTAAGTCCTGTCCCACCTGGCCTTGGACACTTCCAGGGATGGGGAAGCCACAGCTTCTCTGGGCAAGCTGTGCCAGGGCCTCCCCACCCTCACATGGAAGAATTTCTTCCTAATATCCAATCTAAACCTACTCTTAGTTTGAAGCCATTTCCCCTTTTCCTGTCACTCCAGGCCCTCGTAAATAGTTTCTCTCCATCTTTCTAGTAGGTTCCCTTCAGGCCTTGCAAGATCCTATGTTGCTTTATTTGTTTTATACACAGCACACACAGAGCAGATGCCTTTTGCCTACTGCCACATCATGGGCCACCAAAACCGCTCCATCCACCTCCTTGAGCTGCAGCCCTGCTCCTGCAGAGGGCCTTTGTTGGAATCTGCTGCATCCAGGCTCTGCAGTGCAGTGACAGCCCTTGAGATTAATGTGTTTTAAAATGATATTATTTCTGTGTTGTTGTTAATAGTTTAGTGCTTGTTGTCGCCACTCCATGAGGCGGATCCAGCTACACAAATATCTGGGTCTACAGTGCTTGCACTTTCTCTGGCATGGTTATATCATGCTATATCTATTTGCTGCTGCATAGAATTATCAGAGAGATAAGAGTAGAGAATACATATTTCAAAAATAATAGATCAGTGAAGGTTTGGGCTTTGTTATTTCCTTCCCTCCCTCCCTGCCTCCTCGGACTAGGGTGAACTACAGGGTGTGCAAGAAGGTTTTTATAACCCCCTCCTTGAAATCAGGATGTTTGGAACAGCATTGCCTGCACTCCCCAACACTCTGTTCCTTCTCTGGGCTCATCTCTTCTCTGTGAAATGACATTTTGCATGGTCATGGTGACAGGAGGGCCACAGGTTTTCTTTTGCCTGACCCAAGGCAGTCAAACAGTCATGGAGTGGATTTGCATAAAGTGTCTTTTTTTTCTTTCTTGGCTTTCCAACAGCCTCTCAAGGAGCACTTTCACTGTGAGAAAACCTAGGCTGGCTGGGACCACCTGGAAAGCAACACAGTCACTGCTGCTCCCAGAGGGAGGGGTGGAGAGGGGGACAGAAATAGGTTTGGTCTGGTCCAGAGGGGAGCTCTCTGAGGAGCCAGTGACTGGCAACCCCAGCATGGGAATGAAAAGCTGTTAAGCTTTTTTGCCCACCAAGGGCAGCCTCCTGCCTCCAGAGGTAACAGGCCCAGCTCCCTCTGGAGAAGCTTTGAGCAGCCCTAGAGCCTGGGATCAGACCTTGTCAGTCACAAACGTTCTATTACAACCTGCTTTATCAAATGCTTCATTTTGTCTTTGCTTCATCCCCCCTTCCCTTCTCCTCCTGATGCTTAGACTTTGTTTCTTTCCTTGCTATGGGTGATGGTGCTTCTAATCAGTGCTTTCCTTGTCTAATTGCCTCATTCTGAGCTTCTCCCTGAACCTGTCAGACACAAACTCACACTTCTTGCCTTACTTGTCACGAGAAAAATTGTTCTTTTAAATGTGTCTGGGAGAGGCACAAGGACATTGAATGCTCCAGGGAGAGGGAAGGATGGAGCAGTGACTAACTGCAGTTACTCAGTACATGGTATTTCTAAAAGCTGCCACTCCCCAACTTACCTGGAGATGCACAAACACAGCAAAAAGAAAATTCCCTGTCTCAAAGACTTCACAGTCCAAAGTATGTTGACACTGAAAAGTCCCTGTGGAAGTTGTGCCTGCTGTGATTATAGCAGAGGATGAGTGGATTACTCAGTGAAACAAACCATCCATGGCAGGAGGGATTATTTTGCATGTTAGATGAAGGTTTGGGGACTTTAAATACTAATACTCCATTAATGATTAATGTATCTCTTGCATAGGAACCAGTTTGGTGACCTATTCCCTCCGTGCCTCAATCACATCAGATGTGCAAGGAGGGGAAAAAGTTTGTGTGCTTTTGCTGTGCCAGGTTTGCATTCAGGTAAGAAATTTCTGTCTCATTTGAGAGAATGAGCAGAGCTCTGAAATTCCCCTCCCACATTCAAGTCCTGTGTTATCCACCTAAATTAGATTATTTGTGAAGCAGGTTGATGCTCACCCCTGGTGATAGCGGAGCAGTCTTTCAGGCCAAGGTATTTGTGGTTGTCATCTCCTGATAAGAAGATAACAGTGTTCTTCCACTGACACATGAGCTTCAGAGCTGGCAGATTTGCCTCTCAGAGATAGAGGGGGGTTATGTGTTTTTTTAGCTCAGCCTAACATTTTCTTGCTAAGATAAATGATGACCTTGGTCTCACCTCCACCTTGCTTTGTCTCAAACTAAGCAGGTGATAAAACTGATGTCCAATCTCCAGGTCTTGCCTGAAGTTATTTGGAGGGCTCTGACTTCATGGCAGTTATATGAAAATGGAGATATATTGGGCTTGCCCTTTACATTTTCTCCCACAAGATTCTCTCTGTGGCTCAGGACAAGCCTTTTCTGCCCAGGGTCCCTTTCACCTCCTCAAGAATTAGTCAGGGAGTGGAGTTTTATTCACAATAAATAGTATCTTGGTGCTTCTGTGCCTTGCCTGCAAGTTAAGAGATTACAGCTATTTTCTTTTCCAGTTTTCCCTTTGTGTTTTGGAGAGTTTTGGGGATGGGGTGCAGAGAGATCCACATGGCAGTGGTGTCTGGGAGCTTGCTCTTGGGAATATTGGCAGGAGGGGGTGTCCAGGAGCTGTCAGTGGTGTTGCTCTGTCCTTGCTGGCTCTCTCGTGGGGCACCTTTGAAGAAGTTTCCCCAAGTTCTCTTCTACCTGCCCAGGATCCCATCACTTGTGACCCACCACAGAGCTGCTGGAAGGTGAGGTGGTTACAGAGCAGCTCTGACCTCCTGGTGAGGCAAAAGCACAGAGATATTTGCAGGGCACAATCAGAGGGCAGAGTAGAGAGGGGGAGAGATTGACTGGGGGCCACGCCAAGTGACACACCTGTCAAACGATGACACGGCACATTTGGGCTATAAAAATATCCCTTCAATCAAGGCAAGATCTGCTATTCACAAGGACAAAGCTAAGGCAGCATCTTCTCCTTGTGTCAGAAAAATTAATTTAAAATAAAAAGTGTGGAGAATTCAATAGCAGGAGGAAAGAGATGAAGCCATGCCTGTGCATTGTCTTGGGCCCTTTTCCCTCCTGCCTGTGTGTGGCAGTGGGGACATGGTACAGCTGCTTGTTCAAGGAGCAAAACTTATGCTTTGTGTTTTAACACCCAGTTAAAAGCCCTCAAAGTTGATGACAGTCTCAAAAAATATTTTACCTTTAGATCACCTTTGCTGCTTCCCTTCTCCCTTCCCAGGAAGGCACTCAACTCCACTCAGCCTCCATCCCCATCCTCTTCCAGGAGGAGTTGGGGTCACCTCCAGGGCAGGACCTTTGCCCTCTCCTGCCACATCCCACCAGATTTATGTTAAATAAAGCAGAGCTGACTTTGGCCTTTTTTCTGATTAGTCCAATAACTCTTTTCCAATCCCTTGCTGTCCTGCACGTGGGATACAAATGACTCCACCCATGCATTTCCTGTCATTTGTGAATCATTAGGCCTCACTTAGGAGGGTTTGCATCACTCCACGCTCATCTTTCTACTCCTAGCCTAATTCTGGGCTTTGGCCAATAGCATTCAGGCTTCACTTCTATTCCTTTACCTTCAGTTATATATTATTCAATTATTCAGGCACTTTCCATTGGGATGAATCAGAAATACACAGTGGAAAATGTAGTTTCTCAAAGGAAAAATTTGTTTGGAAAATCAACATTTTATATATATATATGTATACTTTCAGCCAGACTGATTTAAAATAGAATTATGGCTCAAATATTTCAGTTTTCTACATGTTTTGCTTGAAAGCAATCAAACAAAATAATAAACATATTTGACTTATGACACACTAAACACTGCCTCATAAAAAATTGGAACCTGGGCACCTGTTCTCCTGGTAGGAGAGGAATTCCTCTTGTACTTTTGACTTGTGGTGTATCAGCCTCATTGCAAGACTCCAGGATAATTTTGGGTAAACTCTTTGGAATTCTGTGATCCCTATTTTTGCAGCAAGTTGGAGCTTCTACAACTCCAGCAGGGAACGCATCACTAAAGAGAAACAGATACTGAACTGATCTGAAAAAAGTCAGGAAAAGTGAGTAAATCAAATGAAAATATTTCATTTCATTTGGTGGTATTGTTTTAATTTGGCGCTTTTTTTTTCTTTTAATTTTTCAAAATTGGAAGTAATCACAATGGAAATACTAACATTTGAGCATTTTTTCAGTTCAGAACTTTTTTTTTTTTAGATTTCCTCATCAAGAATAAATGTTTTATTAAAGGTAATTTTCTAATTTTCATCGCAAGCTAGGAGAAAAACTTGGGGTAGAAACTCCAAATGTAACTCTGTGCTGCCTTTTATGACAACAGAAAATGAAGAGCCAGCAAAAAGAGGAATCAGAGCAGAGTCTTTTCCCACACTGTGGGCTCACACTAACGAAGTTAAGAACAATTTTGGGCAGGTACAAAGATGGGATGGCCACTGGTTAATCTGAGAACAAAAGCAGCACAAAGACAGTCCTGCCTAGAGAAGAGCAGCATGAAACATCAGCTGTGCCCAGGCTCCATCTCTGTCTTTATGGAGTTTTTGGCATTTCCATGAGATATCCATGCTGGTGGGATAAAAGCCTGGCCCACTCCAGCGATTCCTGTGAGCTCTGGGACTGCTGCATTTAAAAATGTGCCTGGAAAAATGCTTCTCATCTTTTTCATCACACTTGGTGACCCCAGGGAAACTCTGGACACCCCCATCTTCATCCCCTGCTCCCTTATCTATCACACATATTCCTTTTCCCACTCTAGGAACCATGAGAAATGCAAAAGGCTTCTCTACCCTCAAATGCTTTTGGGGGCGTTTTTATCACCAGTAGGATGCATATTGATTTTGAACCGGCCTTGTTTGCCTGAACTCCAGAGCTGGCAGGCCGTGGACATCATTTCAATCTCTTCAGCACTCCCAGGTGTAGAGTGCCCTCTTTTTATTTTTAAGGCATGTAATAAAGCACAAAATTAATTCCATGTCTGATTTATGCCCAAAGCCACCATTCTTTGTTCTTCCAGATGAGGTTTGATTGGATTTCATTAGATTTTTTCCCGTAGAGGCAGATAATTTTCTTCAGGTTTAAGTTGGAGTGTTTCTGGGTTTGTTTGGAATTTGGTGTTGTTTTGTTATTATTGTTAAATAACTGAAAAATAAATTCTAATATTTGTCTGTATGAAGCTATTCAAACAAAAATAAAGAACATCCCTTTTTAAAGTCAGAAGCACAGGTATTGCATAACCAAGGTTGTTCCATAATTCTTTCCTTCTACTCTTGCTATTTACTGACTACCTTGTGTCATTAAAAAGTATTGTCACGAGGCTGTTAACACATTTATAACAAGACTTAGCAAACAATTCTCTTGCAGACCTGCATTTACTAACAATTCCAGCTTAGCAGGGAGGGGAGGGGAAGGGAAGGGAGGGAAAGGAAAAGAGAAGAGAGAAGAAAGAAAGGAGAGAGGAGAGAGGAGAGAGGAGAGAAGAGAGAAGAGAGAAGAGAGAAGAGAGAAGAGAGAAGAGAGAAGAGAGAAGAGAGAAGAGAGAAGAGAGGAGAGGCTGGGGAAATAACTAAAGGAGATGGGGAAAAGCATCATAAGGTGATAACTGAGCTGAGTGTAACTCAGATTTACACGCTCTCCTACATAACAAGACTAACCTGTCCTTGATGTTCTTGTGGGCTTCACCAGCCAGAGAGAAGTGCCTGGAAGATTTTTAACACCCCGCAGTTGTTTAAGGAGCCAAAAGCAGTGTGTTCTCAGCTGGGCACTCGTAGCCTGCAAGTTGTCATTGCCATGCCCAGCCTGGCACTTCCACCCTGCCCGACACTGTAAGGAATTTCATAGGAATCCACAATTTCTTTAAGTTCTGAGATCACAGCTTGCAACTAATTATAGAAATAAATAACTAGTGACTGGAGCCATCTGTTCTTTATCTGGCAATGCCTTTCTTCTTCATGAAATTAGCACACCTGCAACCCACACGTCTTCCTGAGGATGGGTCACTCTGCCCTCTAAACCGCAGACGAATTGCTGGAGCTCAGGCAACCCTCTGGAGATGTTGCTGCTTATCCTCCTTCTCCTCACCCCCAGGGGAGAATAATTAATATGCTCAATTGAGCTTCATTAGTTATTCAGGTTGAGGGAAAGCAGCGACTTGGAGGTGCAGTGGTAAATAGATATTTATCACCACAGTTTGAACCTCATTAATGGTGCAGAGCTTGGGAAGGTTTGGCTCCCACAGTTAGGCTGCATCTTTCCTGGTAAAATAGGAGTCAGAAAGGTGTGGGATGGACATCACCCAAATCCAGACAGTTTAACACAAGTTTTCCCATGTATTCAGTGGGGGTTAAATCAGGGCATGATGTGAGAAATTCTATTTTTCTCTCTTTTTCCTCTCTGCTGTCACATTTTCCTTGGTTTAATCTTTGGCATTGAGGTGTTCTGTACAACTATGATCATGGGAATGAATTTTAAAAGGATTATTAATTTTACTCTTTTTTTTTTTTTTGAGTTTGACTTTTAGCTTAAGTCGAAAATATTTCAGGTCTTTAGAGCCATAATTAGATATATTGTCCTTAACCAAATGCCAGATAATTTGTACGCACTTGAGGTAAATCTTTTGCTGGAAAGGTAGGCAAATATTGAAATATGTAATGAAAATGAAAAGGAGGCATGAATAAAAAAAAAGCCACACAACTATTTTAAATCTTTTAAATTACTTTCTCTTGTCCCTCTCATTAGTAAATATTTTAGTTATTCTTGCACTGAACAAATCCTCCTTTCAGGGCTTCTGTGTGTCTTTCTCTCTCATTAACATTCTTTTTTTTTTCTTTTTAAACAAGTCATAAAGACCTAGTTATTTTTAAAGTTCACATCTTATACACGATGCAGATGTGGGGACCAGAGAGAGAGAAGGAGCAGCGTGTTAATTCATTCTGGGCAGGGATTTTTTTTGTTCTTCCTGCCTTTAGATGAGAAGGAGTTTGCTTTTGGCTGAAAACATTCAAAGTAAGTGCAGCACTTTGGGAAATAGCACATAAAGGGGCTTTAGCGGGAGGGAGAAATGAAAAGGATGGAAAAGTCGAGCAGTGACAGAGGTAGTCAGAGAATTTACAAATTATTTTTTCTGACAATGTAGACAGCTCTAGGAGACTGCCTTCTCTTTCAGGATAAAGTCACTTGTCATTCGGTTAGACAAAGACAAGGGATGTGTCAGGAGTTATTTGAAATGTAAAGTATTGTTTTTAGCTTCTTTCTTGCTCATTATTATAGTAGCAAAGAGCTCTCTCTGCGCTGATGGAAAGGCTGAAATTGCAGCAGGGAAGGAGAATCTGCAGGACCAATGGGGCTCAGCAATTCCCAAGGCTGGGAGAGACCATGGAGAAAAAAAGGATTTGGGGACAGTATTGAAGACATGGGGCAAAGGAGTAGGTTTGTACCAGGAATGAGAGGAAATGGGGATTATGGGATCAGCTCCAGAAGTACTGCAGGCACACAGGGCAGCGGAGAGGGAAGGGACACAGCTCAGCACCAGGGACCTACTAAGGACATGGGGCTGCACAGATGAGGGACCACCAGAAGATGCTCAGATGAAGGGTAGCACTGACTATTTGTCTATCACGGTCCTCTCTACCTCCTCCCCTAGGCTGGGTTCCTTTAGTGCTCTTCCTATGCTAGAGGAATATTCTTCCCAGCAAACTCCTTCCCAAAACTTTCTCCTCTCTGCACCAGCATGGCTTGGAAGTATCATGTGTATGCAAAGTGCAGCACAGACACAAACCAACATTGCTCTGTATGGAAGGTTTTTAGCTCCCATATTCCCTGACCATTTCAGAATAACTCTACTATCCAAATGGAAAATCCCCAAATATTTTCTCAGAGCATATCAGATACTGCACCTGCCCTGTCTTCTCCAACCCTGTCTTCCCTGATCCAACGCAAAGGAAGTTTCAAACCAACTTTCTAGTCAGAGCCAGCCTGCTGCAAGCCCTGGCTGCTGCAGAAACGCAGTTGATGGATTCTGGAGCCAATGGCAAAAGAAATTCCAGGCGCTGGGAAAGTTGGTGTGTGGGGAACACACTCCCTGCTGTCCCGCGGATGGCAGGTGGTGCTCTGATGTTCCCAGCTATCCCAGCTTTCCTTCTGCACCTCTCCCCATCATGGCTGCAGTTAGCAAAATCACACCGGTGGCAGATAAGCATCTGGTAACCCATGGCAACCAAGTTCCTTTAGGAAATGGTCTTCTGGTACTTTCCTAAATGAGAAGGTCTTTTTTTTTTTTTTTCTTGTTGGAAATGGCAAAAAAAAGTGGATAAGAGGATAGAGAAAGGCAGCAGGTGTGTTTGTGCACACACGTGTGGAGAAGTGCCACAGGCACCCCTGGGTGCTGCAAAGGGGTATGATCATCTGCACCTGCAGGTTGGGCACCTTTATCTTTCCAGCCCTAACTCCACGCAGGGTTTCGGGGTTTGGTTATCCCACCAACAATTTCTTCCAAATCTCATAGTATCAGGCAAATGCTACATCCCCAGCTACAGGATCAGAGGGACAGATGAGATCAGATAGAGGCACAGACAGGACAGCAGACAGTGAGACGGGTGTTTGTGCAAGTTGCTGTTACAAGATGAGGCTGATTATATTCCATTCTGGATTTGATTAGATTGCATAAGTAGACAGACCAGCAGAAATGAGCTGCCTGGGAGAGCAGGACATTTAACTAAAGGTCAGACAAAATTGCCCTGGAAACTGGTAGATGAGAGAAGTGTGGAGGTGGAGGTGGAGCTGTTAGGGCTGGCTCTGGTAGAGACACGGAAAGAGCTTAATTGCTGGAATTTTTGAAAGTTTTGTATGTCTCACCTCAGAAATACCCTTCATAAATTCATCCATCCTGCAGCCATCACCCTGCAGCGTTCACCTCACAGCATGGGGAGACCATGTGAGCGCCCCAAATCCCCAGGGCACAGACCCAAACACTCCCCACCCTCCTTGCATGGCCACAAACATCTCCTGCTGACAATCCCTTCACGTATCCAGCTGACCTGACCATGGAGGAAGGAAAGCACAATCTTCCACTCCTGCCCTCCATTGCTGGGATGGCCAATCCAGCCAACAGCCTCACAGCAGGGAAATATTTTCCTTGTTAACAAAACCAAAACTGCAGAGGAACTGACACTCACAGGCTTTGTTGACAACATTTGTATTATTTTTTAATATATTTTTACCCCTTCTCTAAATTAACTTTTCCTTTAAATATATTTTTCCAGCAGGCCAAATAATTGGATTTTTCTTTGTCAAAAGAAGGGAACATAAATTACTCCTGTTGGGTGCAGATTAGGTTATGGGATTTCTTTTCTTCTGTCACCGTCAATGCCCCAGTGTCAGAGAGCTTTAATATTTAATGCATTCCTAATTAGTCTCCATTGGCCCAGGGCACTTAACAAAACCTGACACCGACCATCGAGTCAAGTTCATTTAGAGAGCACAATTACTCAGCCATCATTTCCATACTGCAGCTGGATTACCCATGAAATTCCCTTCCCAACCCCCATCCTTGCTCCCACCTTCCCACAGTCGCAAGTTAATTATGTAAAGAAAAAAAAAAAAAAAAAAGAGGATTTGATTCCAGTGACAGAAGATACAAATTATCTCATTTGGTCAGGGCAATGACATTTCCAAGACTCCTTTAATCTTTAAGAAGCTCTGCTGTGTTGAGCGGCATTTACGGAAGGATGTTGCTGCTGGTGCCACTGCTGCCTGGATGCCTTGTTGCTTTGCATGCTTCAAAGAGCTGAAGTTCCTCTTTTCCCAACACACAGGCTGATCATCTGGGAAAGGAGAAAAAAAAAAAAGGCACCTGGAAAGGAAAATATAACTTTAAATCATAATGATTTGCTCAGGGAGACTTGGTTTGTCCTGAGAGACTCAACAGGCACAGGCAGGGATTGGTTGTGGTGAGAGATAGAGACAGCAAAAATGAGCTGGGGATGAAGGGAGAGTCCACCTTCACTGCACTGAAACTAAGCCAAAACATGGGATATCCAGGCTCTCCAGCTTTGGGGACCCAACCCTGGAGTCACCCTAGCGCAGTTCTTGATAAATCCAAGAGAAACAAGCTCTGGAAGCACCAACCTTTCTCTGCTTACTCATGGGACCCAGCAAGCAAAGTTCAGCTTCATGAATCCCCATCTAGAGAAAGATTTTGGCTCTTTGCCCCAGAGAGCCCTGAATAAAATTAAGCTGGGGAAAAAAAAAAAAAAAGAGGGAAGAAAAGAGATGTCCCAGGACTTCACTATCCTGAAAAACAATAACCCAAATTCTAACCCAAACTCCTCTGGTGCCAGCTCTTGTTGCCATCAGAAATGTCTTTGTGTGGCAGACTTGGGCTACAAATTGTCATTTAAGTGGCAAAATGCTATGAACTGAACCTTTTTTTGGATGTTAATAACACTGAAACCGAACTGCTTTGTGGGGATGCATTGGCTTGACCTTCATTTTCAAAGTATAATCACAGGAGCCTCCTCACGGATAATATCAACAATTACAGAAAAGATAATATCTGTAAAATCTGTCACCCCTGTGACTAATTTCAATTACAATGACAAATGCAAACATATGTCATATGGAGGAGAATAATTTAATTTGAGACCTAAAAAAATGGTCAGTTAAAAACCATGTAATATGAATTAATTAAAAATCGATACCGGTTTCCTCCTCATGCTTTCCACACTGATCATCAAGTATAAAACTTAAAAAATAGGATACTTTGCTAAATAAACTGTTACAGGTTTCACGATGCCAATTTTTAAATTGCTCAGTCAATTGCAGCATTTGCAACCAAACCTGTATTCACAAATCACCCAAAGCTGCTGCTCCTCATACGTGGGTAGCCTGAAACTGCAGTTGGTGCAATTGGAAATGTTTAATCCAAGCTCATGGATTTCAATGGAAATTTCTTCTCACCAGTGCCATGCAAATATTTAAATTTTTCTCCAAGAAGAATCACCCAGCTCTGCTATATGTCTGTATCTGTTCAATATTCAGGAAATAAATCCCTCCACAGCTTCTAAAACTTCTTAAACCGAGCACCAAGAAAGCCCATTCCAGGAAATGATGACATTTCAGTGAGTGAGAAATAAACACTTGTTATTGATCCTGTGTAGGCATCTTCATCCTCCTCTTGCAAAAAGGCAGCAGCTGCAGGGTTAATGTGGAATATTAACTTGTTAGATTGTTGATCTGCCCTGGGGCCATGAGGAGCTTAAATAGCCAACAGTTAATTAAAAATAAACTGACACTTTACTTTAAGGATAGTTTTAATAACCATTTATAAATGTTACATTAAAAATTCATGCACTGTTATCAACTCCTGCTAAGGATTTACAGCACAATGGAGGTGTCATGAATGTTTTATAGCTTCTGTGGCAAACCTCTTCCTGAACAGACATTTTCAGAAGTCTCTGTGTCTTTCCAGGGCTGCAGCATCACATACCCAACAAAACACGAGCAGCTTCCGAGATGTCAGGGCTTAAGTTTGGACCTTGCTCTGCAGTATATGTGGCAAACATATCAGAGGCATCAGATACCTCAACGAAGTGTTAAAAACTCCTCCTGCTTCCTGCTGTAAGTCAGCCCATCCAGCCATGGGCTTCGGGAGCAGCCACACTGAGCTTCCCCTCACAGAGGGGCTCAGTTTTCTCAGTCAGTATGTCACAACCCCCAGGAGAGTCATGATAAACAGTCAGGGGCCTCCAAAAGTGCAGAAAATATGATTACAATCTAGAGAAGGGAAAACAAAACTAATGCTCCAAGGTAATCTTCATCAGCCTCTCCAAAGGCGCACACGCACGCAGGCAAACACGCTCCCAAACACATCCGCCCAAACACAAACACCTACTCGCTGTGCATGTATATAAGCTGATCACAGGGACATTTTTTACTCCTGTTTGCAGCTGAGGAGAGGCAGCAAAGCTGTTGTGCTTGGAATAAGCAGTCTTTGACCTGGAAAGCATCGAGAAACTCCTGCTGTTGAGTCAAGGCTCCCGGGTCTTCTCTTCCTGCCTGGCCGTGGCTGCAACCTGTGATGGTACCTTCCCTCCCCATCTGTCAGGAGGGATGATAATCCTTCCCATTCATAGTGGGTTTGTACAGATAAACCTATTAATGTGTGGGAGGTGGCAAGATACTACAGTGATAATGCTTCTGAAATGATTATGGATAAATTGGACATCTTACTGTCATTATTAGCCACCTCGAAATGAGCTTCCTTTGACAATGTTGCTGCCCCTTTTGTTTTAACTCTCTGCAAACACTGCTGTGATTGAAGCTGGCTGTCTACACGCTTATGGAAAACTAATTTAAGTTTATACCTGCTTATCTCTGCTGCTTCTCACTCATTCTGTGTATGACACTCTGAAAGTGATATTAGGCAGGGGAGATCCTGCATGTGGGAAGGAGAAGATGTGGCTGCCAAGGCCCTGTGTGGCACTGAGGCAAAGAAGTGATTAAATCCACAAGGTGAGGGCCTGACTACCTCCTTTGTGCTTAATATTGTCCATGCAAACATAGGTCCTCGCTGTGTATGCTCTGATGGAGAACAACCTTCAGACTCCACAGCCAGCCACCAATCAAACTGGCATTAACCTTGCTTGCTTTTGCCTTTTTTTTTTTTTCCTGTTTTGTTTTGTTTTAGAGGAAAGCTTCTGTGAGCATTTGCTGTAGGGCCTGGCAAGAAAAAGGTTAAAAATTAATGAAAAATACTTGGTGTCAGGCAAGTGCCAAGCTCTAATTAGGGTAATTGATAATACAATGTTCGAAGGTAGCAGAAGCCCTCAGGCTGCCATGCAAACACCCCTGAGGAGCAGATAAAGATGAAGCAGGCATTTGTCCAGGTTCATCTCATCAAATTTGCACCCTTACAAGCAGCCAAGCCAATACTGGATTTTTATCCTCCTGCCTACAGCTGAGGAATATTCCTGGCAGGATCTTCCAGGCACCCGCTTCTCCTCTCACGGAACTGGAGGGTGAGGGCAACATCCTCAGAGACCAAAGCTACACAGATGTAAAAGCTGTCTGGGCTGCAGAAAATTCTGGCCCTGAAACCTGTCCCCTATAGCAGGATATGTTTAGGTATGGCCCTGTTATTCAGCTGCTCTGGCACTGCCAGCCCAGTGCACCCACACTTCCCAGGATCCACAGCCAGGGCACTGAGCCAGAGCTAACGCCCCGCCAAGGAGATGGGAAAATGTGGGATGATTTTAGTGGGTGGCAGGCACAGAGATCATTCAAAATGTTGTCCTCTCCATCCTGCATTCCCACTCACTCTTCCTCTGTGCTGTTCTCTGGATTATTTTCATTCAGGGCAACTTCTCTTTTCCCTCCAGTGACGACAGTTTTGTTCTGATGGAGTCGTGAGGTTCACTAAATATAGTGAAGGGCTGCTTCTGCAAGGACTTCAAAAAGCTTGTTTCATTTGCTAGGTTCTTTTCATCCTTTGTTGTCCCTGGTTGTGTTGGACTCCCAACTGCTACCCAGCCTTATCTGCTCAAATTTCTGCTGAGGACTTAGAGGCAACACAGTCGAAATCCACATGTGATACCCAATCTGAAAGCTGCTGCTCCCCAGCTCACACAAATGAACAGAAGCTCAAAGAGGCTTTACATCACACAGACACATAGACACAAATAGACACACAGACACACACACACAGAGCCTGTGGATGCCACCACCACACGCTCTGAAAGAGTTTCACCTGATGATACAGGAGGGCGATGTGTGCACAGACGTTCAGAGGAGGCACATCCCACATGCAGCTCCCAGCTGCTTGTGGACACCCTGAGCAACACTCAGAGAAGGTATTTTTGGGCATACTGGGCACTAACACCCATCTCTGCACCACTACCACCCCCACCCTGTTGCAAGCACCCTCTCTCTGCAAGTCCCAGTTTCAGCCTGCCTGCATGAGAATTGTGGCTTTTGGCACTGCCTGTCCTTGCTGAGGCCAGACTGCAACACCCCTGTCACACTGCTGTGCATTTCTCTCCCACATTCCCCCTCCACTTCTTTAGGAGCACAGAAAAAAGTTAAAAAATGGGAAGAAAAAAAACACAACTACATAGGTTTGGACTGAAACTGGGTCAGGACATCCCATCCCTCCCCAGGGTTATCCCAAGCTTTGTAGATATTTCCAGCTCCTGGCAGTTTTCACAGCACCCTGTTCTTGCCCTGACTATGCTGTGAGCCAGGAGAAAGGGGTGTTTTACAGATTCAATTTGTGGTTTTACACCAGATCCTGAGAAACTCGATGCCTGCACTTCTCTCATCAAACTCAGACTTTTGTTAAGCCTCCACTCATGCACAGATGTAGAACGTGATGGAGAGGCTTTGCCACACAGAAAAACACACACTCTGCAGCATTCCCAGCCCCTACCTGGGCCAATTTGCTCCCTGTGTTATTGCTACAAGAGGATTGTTGCCATGTGTTCACTCACCCAAATCTCCCTGCAGCATTTTTAATCTAATCCTCTCTCCAGAACAGCGAGGTGAGGGTCATTTATAGCTGTTTTTCATAAAAACAATATTTCAGCCCAAATAATAATAATGCAGAATGGGAAAAAAAAAAAAAAAAAGAAAGAAAAAGAAAAACTAGAAGAACCAGAGAACTTGTTGGAGAGGAGGAAACAGGCACGGATTAAGCTCAGAGGCTTGTCTCCCTCTACTGGTCTCCAGACAAAGCAGGCAGGAGTCAAACACCGTTTTAAGGAGAAAACCAGCACTAAACACACTGCCACACTGCCTCTTTTTTGCACTTCCTCTCTATCCATGCACACACCTCTGAGAGAAACAAGGACAATCTGAAGAGGTTTTAAAAAAAATGTCTCCAGTTCATTATTGCGCTTGCAAAGTAGGAACCAGCACTGGAATATCCCTGTCTCTTTTTTCCTTCTCTTTTTTCTTTCCGAGGTAAGATTACTTCCTACTAGATATTTTCCTAGGGATCTCCTTGATCTTATTTTCAAAGTTCCAGCTATAGATTTCCTTCTGAGATAATTAATCTCCCCTTGCCTCACAGCCTTCCTGCCTCAGAAATCAGATCTCCTTCAACACAGTGTGCAGCATTGCTGCTGCTGTTTTCCCCTCCAAATCCCTCACCCAGACTCACAGAGAAAGGGATTTTGCTGCTCAGGTACTGAGAAAAGGCTCTGTGAGCTTCCCTGTAGAGCTTTTGGTATGAGAGGGAGGAAAGGAGAGGCAAAGAGCAGTCACATGCACGGATCTGATTTCATGTTGGAGCCTTAGAGGCACAGGCACCACCTCTCCCTCTAATATATCATTTCCAAATAAATTCTCTGCCTTGTATCTTGAAATGTGTGTGGGAGGTGAGGGAAGAAGCAAAATTTATTAACTAAAAATTTTCAGGAGAGTAGTTTAAAACTGTGGACTTAATCACAGTCTGCATCAGGATCTGAGACAGTCCACAATTCTTATCCTTGTCCTCGTGATTTTTTAAGCAACTGAGGTTGCATTATACTGCTAATATTTATATTTAAAGAGCAACCACAGGTTTGGGGTTCCTTGGTACAAGTCTTGGCTGAACTGTCTAGATCTTCAACATTTTCTAAGTTTCTTTCTGCTTGATAATCTGCCTCTTGAAATCTGTAAGAAAGGGCATCTATAATGAAACGAAATCTGTAAGAATGTTCCCTGAGTCCTGTGATCATCCGTATCGCAAACAATTAGGCTCTTTCAGTGGCTTGACTCTCCAGAAATTACTCTTCCTATTTTTTTTCTTTTGGTTGAAATGTTAAAGGAAATCAATGCTGTTAAGAAAAAGACATCATAATTTGCAGGGGGAAGGGCAAACGTGGTCATTTCTAGCCATCATGAAAACAAAAATTGCTATCCCCTGCTTAAGTGTTATTGTGATGAAGTTGTTTTTCCAATCAGAGCCCCACTTGTGCTGGACATTTTACAAAGATACTGGTTTACCTTCAGGTAAGAGCTCATTGGCAATTATACTAATATGCCTGGAGGGGCAGCAGTATGGAGTCCTTATATTATCTCCGTAATTCTGCAGAAAAATAGCTGAGAATTTTGCCATTTATGTTGTTTTTGCTTTTCAGGTGTTGTCGTGTTCATACACTACCCCAAAAGGCAGTGAAACTGCCTTGGAAAGTTTTCAGCCATGACATGGAAGAGCAGAAAAGGAAAGAAACACAGCAAAGAAACATGAGACCTTTTTACAGCTATATTGTCATAGAATCACAGAATCATTAAGGTTGGTAAAGACCTCCAAGATCATCAAGTCCAACCTGTGCCCAATGCCCACCTTGTCACCCAGACCCGGGCACTGAGTGCCACGTCCAGTCGTTCCTTGGACACCTCCAGGGATGGGGACTCCACCACCTCCCTGGGCAGCCCCTTCCAGTGCCCGACCACCCTTCCCATGAAGAAATTACACAGCACTGCAGCACGGAAAAGAGGAAAGGAAAAACATGCCCATGTGGAATTCCAAAGGGCTGACTGGGGAGAAGATATTAGATATTCAAAATGGAAATAGAAGGAACAACACTTAATTCCTCAGTAAGGAGGTGGAAGAGAATGAATGGACCACAGAGGGTTAGATCTTGGTTTATGTCAAGAATTTTCAGCTTGGATCATAGACTTTCTCTGGGAGATCTGAGAAAGCCAACAGAGGAAAGAGAGCCAACTGCAAGGGCTTATTTTAGACTTCCACCTCCAGCAGGCAAAGCCTTAGGGGGCTTCACGCGAAAACAGGACGGAAATCAGTGTTTTCCTCCAAACCAGGTCAGCCAGATTCCACCAACACCACAAGGTGGGGTTAGTCCAGCGTAGATCCGCTGCCGACAAACGCCAGGTAGTGAATAATAATTGCAGTGCCACTTCCTGCAGCTATTTCTCCACCGGGGTTTGGTTTTAACCCAGTGCAGTTTAGCTTGTGAGATGTGATGAAATCACTGCCGGAGGGCTGATGGCAGTGGCTGCAGGCTATTAAAGCTCGGATGCCATCCCTGACTCGTGCTGTGGGCTCTTCTTTATTCATGCCATGGCAGCCCGAGGATGAGGTGTCAGGCGTAACACTAACATTTCTTGGCACCCACTGGTTTGTATTGCTCACAAAACTTTGCCTTCTTTAGGAAGCGATTTGTGTATTTATAATTAATATGGATTAGCTGTTATTATCTCTGCAATATGGCAGGCAGGCGGTGGAGAGAGGCTCACAGCTGCTCAACGATGCAAATGATGCCCACATAAAGTACAGTTAAGTAATGGGATATTATTACCACCACACACACAAGTTCAGAACCAGGGGTGGCAAATATGAATAGCCTGGGCATGGAAAATTTCCCAAGATTTCCCTAGGCATGCAGCTGAGGTGCAGGGAATGGACCCAGGGACTGGTTCCTCCTGTAATCTCCATTGGGTCTCACTGTTCACAGCAGTTATGAATGAATGGGAAAACAGCACAGCTGGCCTCAGAACAACCAGCTAAGCTTTCTGTGCTTGCTCCCAGCCAAAAAACTCCCAATGCTTTTGTTTGCACCTGGAGTTTTTGAAGAGAGGCATTGGATTTGACAAGCATTTAGTTGGGAAGGTTGATCTGTTCTAAAAATAATCCCCAGGGAAGGATGTGGCTGCGTGGCCTCTTCTCCAGTTTGTTTGCTCAGAGGAAGAGATGCTGCAGCCCTGGTGGGTCTGGGGTCAACCAGAAACCCCAGTGTGCTCAGCAGGCCCCCCCAGGCAGTACAGGTGAACAAGACCTGGACTGATGTGCTTGTCCCCCTGCACGGGCTGTAAATCCAAGGCACTCTGGACAGGCTGCACTCCCTCTCTATGAACCTCCCAGAGCTCAGCACATATTTCTCTCTAGGAAACACTGGATGAAAATCCTGGCTCTATTTTTCACTCCAGTCACAGAAGCTTCTGCCTTTAGACACTGAGTACTGCCAGCAAGATGCCCTAAGGTAAGGCTTCTCCCCAGATTTCAGGCTCAGTGATACCTTCAAAGCCCTCTGGCAAACCTGGCTCAGAGATTCCTCAGCAGCAGCACCATGATAAAAGCCCCAAAAGCTTCAGCTGGAGTGTATGCCTTATTTGACAGCAAAGCCAGTCAGTGTCCAAGAAACCAGGACTCTGTGGTTCTTATATGTTCAGGATCCTTATCCCACAAACACCTGTTTAGGAAAGTGTGCCCCTTTTTCTGCATGGGAGCATGTCCTGCTCTACCAGCACCTGGTAGTAGTACCTCTTGCAGGGCTGAGGGAAGCAGGGAACTGCCTTCCCTAATCCAAGCTCAACAACAGCTGAGCACAGGGAGGACTTGATCAACTCCTGATAGCAGCAACACATTCATCTCCTCTCTAGCATCCTGCAAGGAACTGGGAAAAGATGGTTTTCAGGCCTTCATTTGGGAATTCTTGAGAGAAGTAAAAGTAAGGCAGAAAATCACCAGAGCTCCGGCGTAGCCTTCACCACAGGAGTGATGAATGTAGTAGGGTTTGGCATCAACACTCACACAGCTCCTCTTGGGCTTGTTAAGCCTGCCTAACTATATCAAATATACTGACAGGAGTCCTGTTAACTGAGCAAATCCAAATCAGTTCCTCTGCCAACATCCCAGTAAAGAGCAAAGGAGTGAGAGAGAAGCAGGACACCACAGAAAGGCTTTCATTTTGCACTTCCAAATCAGCTTTCACACAGAAAGGGCTAGTTGGAGATACTGAAACAGGGTGAAAGGGAAGAGGGGAGCAGGAGATGTAACAACAGGGAAAAGTGAATAGAAATTGCATCTGTCTTCAGGTCTAAGTCTGCACAGGACACACATTTATCTTCATGAGTCAGAAGCTTGGCCTCTGCCCATTTCCTTCAGTGTATCTTCCTGCAAGGTGCTTTACCTAAGCTGTGGTACCCAGTGACACCTGCTCTGGGTGACAGACAAAATCCACAGGTCTGTTCTCCATCCTGCCTTGCTGTTCAGGCTGGCCTGACAATGTGCAGCACAGGGAAGAGCACGGCTTTTCCCTGGTGTTGTAAACAAGGCTGCAATTACTGACAGCATAGAATAGGACTGACTATTGCAATATTTAATCTGCTGGGTGGGCAATTCATTAAAACAGATATTTAGGGCTTTAATCACTCTGCCAGGCTGCCATCTGCTTCCCTCCTGCTCCTTCCTGGCTTAGGCCAGGTCTCCATGTAGGAGAGGACAGCTTGTGACAGCACTTTGGGGTCTGTGTCATAATTCACTGTGTGCACACACAGAGCTTGCTGTTTGGTGCTATGGATCCTACCAGACACATGCAACCACAGTGATCCTGCTGTGCACTGAGAAGGGGGGCTGGAAGAGCACAAGGGGTCCCAAGGTTTGGTTTGGCCTCTGGGCTTAAGTTGAGAGCAGAAGTGATGGGGGGAGCTGGATCCCCTAACCTCACTGCCGTGTCAGCAGGGCTTATGGAAAACATCTGGCAATATTTGCAGAGATGTTAGTCACAGATATGAAATCAATTCATCTCATGAGCTTTCTTGCTGTGATTCTCAGTGGCAATAGTCTTCTCCAAAACCTGAGCTCTATCTGTCCTGTGCACAACCTTAGAAACAACATTACCACCAACATTTACCACCAGGTCACTTCTGCCAACAGCTGGAAAACAGGACTTCAAAGTGCTCCAGAGAGGGGTCTAAAGTCAATCTGACCTTGTCTTCTTCACATCACCCATCTGGACTTGCCTGATAGGGTCAAGATGGCTTGGCTGTGAGGCCTCCTGTTAGTGCAAACCCTGTTCCTTCTCAAGGCATCATCAGCCAGCAAGTCAAGAACGAAAGGTCCATCACGAGCTTTTGCTTACCTGCCCATGTATTCAGCTGTGCTACATGGAGGAGAAGGTCCCTCTGACTCAGAGATATGAAGTTAAATGTTAGTATGGTTTGAGAGGGTTCCCCAAATAAATTAACTACAGCACTGGCTGTGGACTGTGCAGTCTGTGGAGGACAATTCTTTCTCATGCACCAGAAAAACAGCCATACCCCTGGGGATGGGGTATCACTAGAAGAGGTGCTTCCAAGCATTTTGCAGTAGTGCTGCCTGGTTTGTGCCACTCTGGCAGGCTGAGACACTGAAATGGTTCAGTGCCTACACTGCTTCTCCCCACTGACACTGCCTTGAGTGAACTGTGGGTCCCCAAGAGGCAGGAGAGAGGTCCCAGAGCAGAGGCAGCACCTCCCAGCCTCCAATGCTGGAACTCAGACACAGACTAGCAAGAGGAGAGAAGTGTTCAGTAAATTCAGATTCCCCTCAAAAGACTTGAGAGGGCTCACAGAACCGTATGCCAGAGGAATGGAAAATATAAATATCTCATAATGAGATAGGCACTGGAGTCTCAGGGAGATTAAGAGAGAAATGCAGGGAAAGGAATGGATGGCAGTGGGGCAGACAGGGAAAAGCAAATATCTCTGCCATAAGGACTAAAAGATCCCTTGGGTGACAAATTAAACATATTATTATGCCTGGGCAAGATGCTGTCATTTTTGTTTGTGAAGGCTCCCAATTTTCTACACACATTTTCCAGTAGCTGGTCTACATGGGGAGCAGCTATGGCTGGGCTGAACTTTGGGAGGAAGGGATCCTCAGGCAGCTTCATGCCCACTGGGCAGGGGATTTGGGTAGACTTGACTGAAAATAGACAGATGGTCTTGGAGTCCTACGGAGCTGAGAACAAGGATTAGTTAGAAACCCCTTCTTTCCCTAAAGACAGAGACAATGCCTGGTTTATGGAGATGAACATGAATCATGGGGTGTATCACTTGAAGCATCACTGGACGGAGCTCCCACGTCGTTGTGCAAAAGTCAATGCAAAAATGGGTCAGAGCACAGGATTCTGCCTTTACTTAAAGCAAATGATTAACACTAGTTAAAAATAGTGATGGGATCTTAGTTACATGACAGCTGGTACCCACCTGGTGTCAGAGGCCAGGGGCTGTTGGAGAGCTGCCTGCAGGGTGTTACTCCCTACTCCCAGGTCTCCTCCTGGCGGAAAACTCATCGACCCAACGTCCCTGAGGAAACTCCACAGACACAAAGATTAAGGAAACATTAGGCAGCCAGGCAGGAGCACTGTCCCAGTGAGAAGTCCATCTTAACCAGTAGGGGTTCAAAACTAATTTGTCCATTTGATTTCCCAGAAGTTGAATGCCTTCAGCGCAGTAAATGAGTCTCGTAAATGGAGGTCACAGCAGGACCTGATGTTTGCTTTTGCTCCTGTCAGGAGCCAAGCAGAAGGGCTTTCACATGCCACTCTGCATTTCAAACCAGCAAGGGCAGCCTGGGAGCCTTTAAGTGGGGCCTAATTAGCACTGATAGATTTCAGGGTGCTCTGAGGCTCGGCTGAGCAGCCTTTGCAGAGCTGGGAGGCAGCTCCTTCATCGCCTGAATGACAAACAGCTTCACTGGGACTCCGGTTTGAAACAGCTCAATAAAAGCGGTTATGACATGGCCACAGGCCTTGAATTAACAGCTGATCCAACAAAGGAAAAGAGGTGAAACAGCAAACAATTAATGTGTTTTTTTCCTTGTGCCATCTCCTAAAGACAAACTCCCAAAGTTCAGCTGCTTACCTGCATTTTCTGCAGTCCCTTGGATCTGCAAAGTTGGGGATGGCTCATATTAAAAAATGTGCCAAGTCATAAACTCCTGGTACTTTTAAAACTCTCTGTGTTTGTTTGATAGTTTATGAACTGTTGTAGAATTATTCTGATTAGGTTAAGTGTCTGTAGCTTATGCTCTTGGCATGTCTCCAGCTGTGACAAGTGCATGTGGGTCAAAAGGATGACCTCTATGTCTTTTACTCACAGGACTATAATTCTGCATGGGTTCTGTTCCAGTGGGGGAAAAAAACTGCAATTAAGTCAAAAGAAGGCACAAATCATACCATAAGAATTAATAAATCCCAATTTCTGTGTCTTTGTGTCACTGATTCACCCTCAACATTTTCCCATTAGAGAAACACCTTTCCAGAGGTGTTTATGGTCTTCATCATCCACATTGTATTAGCTCTGATATTCCTCCACCCACACCAACTCTTTACTGTGAGCTGGATGCTTTCACTGGAAGCTGGAAGGTTATGTTATGATCTCCAAACCCAACTGGAGAACCCCTATGGCACATGGCAAATATACTGATGTCTGCACTAGTTCAAGGAAGGTGCACTGACTTTCCAGAGTGAAACGAACTGGGATCCTGTGTTTCTGTCTGATCACTGCAGTGGCATTAAACGACAAAAAAACAACAGCAAGAAAGTGTGTTGCGTTTTGAAAGTTAACGTAGAAGGGCAAAGGGCTTTATCTACAAATGCAAGGTATGCAGGAATGAAGGAGGAAAGGAAAAACCTCAAAACTTACACAGCTTAGGGGGGGAAAAGGGCAGTTAAGAAGGGATTTAATTGATAATGGTTTAGATAATGTCAAGTGAAGTTTCTATTCTCAGCCCAAGTGCAGATGATGAGGCAAAAGGACTAAATGTAGAAAATAAACACCCATTCAAAGCTAAACTGAGAAACCTTTTGTCAAACAGAGAATCATAAGTGTGTGAGAAGTCCCAGCAGGAGAGGTTCTCAAGGCAAAATAACACTGGGGGCATTCAGGAAATAATTAGCTGCCTTCCTGGAGGGAGCAAGTGTATATGAGGAAAGGAGGAGTGTGTGAGAGGAGAGGGACGACTGGAATGAGATAAGATTGTCATAGAAAGAATGGATGAGGAATGTGGGGCCTTTAACTCATTCCACTTAGGGGAAAAAAGTAAGTAAGTAAGTAAAGGAAGAAGCAGCTCTGATGGATTTAATAAGCTCCTCTGGAGTGGCAGTTCTGGATAAGATGTGTGAAATGAAGCTCCTGCTCAGTCAGAGGTGAATTCACAGCATCATCTCTGCATGTGACCACTTAGCACAGAACACAGTGACCCATGGGCTGCCCCTGCCCCCTGCAGCCAGTGCTTGTTTGTTGGTGGGTGTTTGGTCTTCCCAGTTCATAATTATGTTGTTTAAACCACCCCCAGCTGGAGCCTCTGTTGGAACCTCTGACCCAAATGATTCTGTGACTTTGTGACCCACACTGCTCTTGCTTGAATCCCCATTTCAATCAGGGATATCTGCATTTGCCAACAATATTATTACTGCCATTAATGATGCTGTTGAAAATCAAAGCAATTCTGTGGGATCAATCCCTCCATCTCCCGTGGGAGGAACTCTCCATCCCATCTGCCTCAGACACCATGTGTTGATACAGCGAGTTGCCCTCTAAACACAACAGTCTCTCAGTTGACTACAAATGGAGGCAGACAACCATCACACTGCCAGTGCCTGATTTTGGGTGGTTCAAACTGTGAGAAGCAAATCCCACACCACTAGCAAAAGCTCCAAGGCCTTGGGTTTTTTGCATGGAATTTCTTTGAATACTGTCATGTCATTACCCTTTTGCAAATAACTTCTGATAATTCTTGTGCAGGAAATTTCTGCCACAATTGCTCTAATCTCAGTGGTTTCTCCTTTTTTTTTTCTTCCTATAAAAGTGATAAATGATGATGCTTTTAAAATTAATTTGCATTCCAGCAGCTCATGACAACCCCTTTATCTGTGTTACTTGGGCAAAGTAAAAACATTAAGGAAGGGATTTCATGGGTTTTATCCTCAGTGCTAACACACACGGAAACCTAAAACAGAAAGGAAAAGCTCAGCACACCCACCATTCCGTTTTGTATTTTCTAGCAGAGTCTAAATCATCTGAAAACAACCTCAAACTCAGGTCTGTCTCCAGGCAAAGGAGCTTCCCACTCTTCAGAATTATAGAAACCCAGAGCAGATTTCACAAAGAACACTCCCTTCTCCCCCAAATGGCCTTGTGTCTCTCTCTGCCAGGTGGCTTGGGGCATCCCCGTCCTCCCCACACACTTCCCCCAAAAGTAGATGCCATTCCAAACCATCCCAGCAGGAAATCACTGTGCCTGAGCTTAGTGTTTGGGTTTATTGAGGGAGAAGAGATTGTAGGAGGTCTGGAAGGGGCCAACAGAGAGTGCAGAAACCCTTTAATCTGCCAGACAGTGGCGGTGGGGGAAGCATGCTCCAACCTGCTCCATGACACTGTAGATCATGTTAGCCTTTGTGCTGGTTTAATTGGAGCTTTGCAGTTGCCCTTGGTCACTGCTAATTGCCTTAATTGAAATGGCTTGAGTCCGGGCGAGCGGGAGCACACGGCTGTGTGGGTTCCAGAGGAAAATCCATCCTCAGCCTTCCTTGCCATTGTCCGATGAGTTGGGCTGAATTATGTGATTGCATCAGCTGCCTGCTGTGCTTTAGAAAAGCTGGTTGGATTTATTGCAAGCTTATAAAAACCCCAGCTTTAGGCTGCACTGGCTGCACTTGGTTACTTAAGGGAAGGGGAGAATAGAAAGAGAACGGAGCAGTTGCCTGGTTTTGTCACATTCATCCTGCTGGGTGGGATCTCTCACTACACTCAGCCTTCCTTCTGTAGCTGAATAGAGTTTGTACATGCACCAAACTGGATTAGACCAGGAGCTCCCTCAGAAAGCAGGGTCCATCACTCCACCACCTTGCTGAAGGCTCTCATCTATAAGCAGTCACATAAAAGCTGTGACCTGAGTCCTACACTTGGCAGTGAGAAGCCCAGGCAAAAGGCAGGACTTCAGCAGCATCCTTGTATATGGCATTCCCATAATGGCAGCTGATTGCCTGTGATCTTCCAAGGTCTTTTGATCTCCCTCATTTCATAGGGATGTGAGGTGGAGAGATCAGGCCCCTGGTCTCAGGCTGTGCCAGTAGCCCAGGAACTGGGCTGTGACACCAGGACTACATCCTCCAGTGATATCTGGGTCTAACTCCACCATTGCCAGGGCCAGGAAACTTGCACAGATTTTGGCATAAGGACTCTTTGGCAGCCCACAAAGATGCATCACTTTGAGGTAATTTATAAGAACTTGGACAGGGAGAGACTTCATTTAATTGAAAGATGTAATTATCAGGTGTTGGAGGCAAAGGGGCTCATTAATTTCTGAGACATGCTGTTGACTGAGCTGTGCTCATTTTCATTTTTCACCTCATACCAAGGCTGGAACCATGTGTTGGAGAGGCCAGAAGACACCAGATCACTGTTAGTCTTCTTTTTATCTTCCACAGGGCACAGGTTTGTCTTTATCCCAGCAGTAGCCCCAGAGTGTGTGGTCCTGCCCTGCACTGTAGGACACAAAGGGCTCCTGTGGGGATGTTGGCAATGATTTCACCAGGGCCTGAACCCAGAGGACTCACAAACCTTCTGGTAACAGCACAGACTGACCTCAGGTGGAGGGTGATGGATTACCCAGGCCACATCCAGTGATGGGAAGGAAGCAATGAATTCCCCTGACGTATCTCTTCCCCTTCCTTTAGCTTTAAGGCTTCAAAAGCAGGAATTGTCCAAGGCCAGGTTGGACAGGGCTTGGAGCAACCTGGTTGAGTGGAAGGCGTCCCTGCCTATGGCAGGGGGTTGGAATGAGATGAGCTTTAAGGTCTCTTCCAACCCAAACCAGTTTGTGACTCTGTGATTCAGCCCTGAAACAAAGAGGAGCACAGTGCTTAGGGGATATCAAGGCTCCTACAGGAGGGAGTCCCATAGAGGACCAGTGGGAAGTTGTGGCTGTAGCCTAGTCCTGTCCTTTGGCAAAACCCCCCTAATAACAAACCTCTCTATCTGGATTGTTACGCACATCCCACTATTACTCCCTCCTCACCTCTGCCCCTCACCAAAACTACCCTGCTGTCACCCTCCTCACATTGGTATTCCCTCCAGCTTGCCAGCCTGCACTTAGATTTATGATTTATTTAGAATTGGATTACACCAAGGCTCAAGGCCAGCACTCCCTAATCCGTCACCGTCCCCACCATGGCCGTACACAAACATTTGTTTTAGCTGCGTCAGCATCCCTGGCTCCTGAAGAAGGACTCATTGTTAATTGCTATAGCAACCACTACTCAGGGTTTGGGCTCTTTTCCCTATTTTTTTAATACTCCTTCCCCTGCCGAAAAGCACTGGCATTGTCAAGTGATAGATATTTATAACTTAATGTAACAGTGGCATGTCTAAGTTGTGCCGTTGAAATGCATCACAGCCAGAGCTGTTCTGTTATTTGGATTTGTGCTGAATAGCAGCAATGCTTTCATTTATTGTCTTTGCACACCCATAAAAAGGGAAAAGAAGGGATGTGTAACTGTTGCTCGTATTTATAGGGGTTGGATGCAGAGTGCCAGGGTGCAAGGAAGTCTGCTCCCAGCAATGTCACCCAAGATGATACCGAGGACCACGTTCCCTTCAAATACGCTGATGGTGGATGTCTATTTGAATTGGGAAATGAAGGTTTTGGGCTTGGATGAATGAACTGATTATGCCAGGGATATTTTTGGCCCCAGCTGGCTAAAGTTTGATGAGCTAAGATATGAGCACGCTCAAAATTATGGAACCAACACAAAAATAATGAGTAAGCCCTTTGAAATTACTGAGCAGAAGCACAAACCAGGAAACAATCCATCTTTAATGCACCATGAGGCACATACAAAGAGTTTGAACTCAGCCTTTTCTTACTATTTTCTAGTCAAGGACCTGTGGAGATTCATTCTTTACCAGGTGTGATGCTCTGAGCACACACCTCCCTACCTGCTGAGACAGCTGAGAGAGGACAGGGCAGGAAACCACCAGGCTGTGGTCTCTCCTCAAGGACTCTGCAGCTGATATAAGTCTTAAAAAAATCTCCTGTTGTGGAGACTGAAGGAAAGGCAGGAAATCCAGGGCATGAAAAACAATCTGTGGGAAAATAAAGCTGAAGGCAACAGCTGAAGGATCAGGTGGTAGCAGAGGGCAGAGGTTTAGAAGAAGAGCATCCTAACAAGTAATGCAACTTTCTGTTTCACTCCTCTATGTCTGGGCTCAGCTATTCATGCCTCATCTTCCCATGGTCCCAAATTCTGCCTTCCATGACACTGCTGACTCAGGCTAGTGGGGAGTGAGAGTCTTGCCATGCCTTCTTCTCTCTCTAGGGAGAAAAGGAGGGAAAGGAGAGCTGTGGTGGGGTGATGGACAGAGACCACAGTGTGATGACAGGAGATAACATGAAGACCTGTCTCAGAGAAAAGGAGAGACATTCCTCCTTCTCCTGGCCCATGTGTTCCTCTCCCGACACTCTGCTTGCAGCATGGACACTCTCACTGCACATCCTTGGAGGAAACCTCAGGAAGGCACATTCATCTCCTCCTCCAGAGCACATTTTCCCTTCTCCCCACAGACTACTTCAATGCTCAGCTTTTTTAATTCAGTCTTTCCCAGTTTTTTGTGGGTTTGGGTAGTTTTTGGCAGGTCAGATCACCATCCTTATGCTGAAAGGGAAAGCTCCCCCCGCTCAGCTGCTCTCACGTGAGGCACCTGATGCTACTTCCCTATAGCTGCAGGGTGTGCTGGGACTTGTAAGGAAAAGGGCATGTGGAGCTGGGATGGAATGAGGTAGGGCATTTTCTTAAACAGCTTTAAACCCCATCAGTGATTTGATTTGCTTTCTGAGAACGGTTTAGCTCAACAAACAATTGCAAGCTACACAGTCGCAAGGTAAAATGGAAAGCCCATGGGCATTAATTATATATATAGATATTAAAAAAAGAAGCTACTGCTTAATTATTGTTTGCAAATCTCGGTATTTAAATTGACTTATTTGCAAATGTCTGTTTAGAAATTGACTTTGTAATTATAAAGTCGGTGCAGGCATATCACAGGCCCTGGAGGGGTCTCTAACGAGGAATGATAATGTACCAGGCAAAGTGAACTATCCTGAGCTGCATTTTAATAACCAAGAGGTGCTTGGAAGGGGGAGTGGAGGGTCCACGAGAAATCCCAAAGCCAACAAAAGAAGAAGCAAGAGGCAGAGGAGGGAGAGAGCTGACTCCACAAAGCAGAGGGTTAACATGTTTGAGAAGGGGCTTCAGGGAACCACAGCTCTTCCTGGAGCCCCTGCAATAGGGGTGAGCTGGCAGCAGCCTTGGATTCAGCTCTGGAATGTGAATGAGGGAGGCTGCTGGCAGCAAACCGTGGCTACTGCGGGGCTGAGATCCTTTCCAGAGCAAAAGACACCATCCAGCACTTTCCCAGTCAGCCCTTGTCTGCCTGCACTCCCTGCAGGCAATGGGACAGACTCTTGATTATCCCTCAGCCCCCTCATGGGCACATTTGCAGGACTGGGGACATCTCATGCTGCCCTTTCACTGAGATATTAGTAATTAGGTGATTCCCAAACTTTACTCACCTTTCTGGACTTGAAGCCATGTTAACCAAACTGTGGTTGAGGATCACCCACACAAGGCTGTGGAGAGTGTCTATAGCTATGCTCTGTCATGTGAATAGGTGACCTTTAAAGAGACACAAGGTTTTTTGGGGTGAGGAGTGGTGTATTTTACCAGACCACAAATCCTTGTCAGTCCCCCAGCACGTGCAATAATTTAACTTCAACATGTGCCCAAGAAGTGTAAGCACATCGAGGGTGATACAAGACTGTGGTACCTTTTTCTCTCCATCATCTTTGACAACAGCACTGCTTGGTCTCCAGATCCAGTGGTCTGGGGAATTTCTTCTTTATGGACCATTCACTATTAGCTTTAAAACCAGCCACTGGCCCGTGATTTCTTCCCATAGTTCATTAACCAAGAGGGAGCAAAGCTTGGCTGCTAAGCGGCACATTAGCAAGATCAACAGCTGGCAGGGTGCAAAAATAATAACAAAAAAAAATTATCATAAGCAAAAGCTCCGGTTTTTGACTCATCTGCTATGCACAGTCATGTTATCCCTTATTCGTGAGCATTCAGATGGCGCCAGTATATTCATGAAAATGTGGCAGCTTAAGACAAGGTCTGAAAGTTAAATAGGAGCCAGTATCCTACTGGAGCAGAATAATATTAGTCTTTTGAGTGAAATTATGAGTGAAAGTGTGGTCCTTGTGAAATCAGAGGCAAACACCCAAACATGTTTTTTTATACCACTGTGAATGCAAAGGAACTATGTGAATTAAAAAACTGTTGGCTCCCCTGACCAGCAGAGCTGTGGCACTGTCAAAGCTCAACCCTGATGGACTCAACACCCTCCTGATGTGTCTCTCTAAATGCTTAAGCTCTGCTCAGTGTTTGCTATCTGTTCCACTGTGCAGTTTTGTGCCTATTAAATACAGAACAAATTCTGCTTGGAACAGCAGTATATGCCTTGTTTGAGAGAGATAAGAAACCCCACCCGTTAAAACCAGTGACATGGAAGATCCAAAGTCCTTTATGTCTGCTTGAGCTGGCCAGAAATAAGATATCTCCCATCTGGGAGCCAGGTAGTCATATTAGGACAGCTGTAAACACAACATCTCCATGGAGAGATCCGTTCACAGGCACATGGCCCTGAACAGTTTGATCCCCCTGTACAGTGGAACCAGCCTGGGCAGGGACACTGGGATTTTCTGGTTGTCCTGCTCACTAGGCCAATGCATTTGGCTTGCCAGTGAAGAAGGAAAAGGAAAAGGAAAAGGAAAAGGAAAAGGAAAAGGAAAAGGAAAAGGAAAAGGAAAAGGAAAAGGAAAAGGAAAAAGGGAGAGGGAGAGGAGAGGCTCATGTTGAACTAAAAAGATAATAAAAAACCCTCCAAGCATCTTGATTAGATTTGAAATCGAAGAGTAAGCTATTTGTTTCATTAGTTTAAAAAAAAGTGCCTTGCATCCTAGTATCAACTTCTCTGTTGTCCTCACAAAACTGCAACATTTCCTTAGCAGGACTTTGGGCTGGAACCAGTTGTGTGCAGTCACAGCAGCTTTCCCAGGAACGAGAGCCAGGCTGCAGGATCAGGGCAGCACCGTGTGAGCCCACACAGACTCACATGTTATTCTGCTCAGAGGTCTGTAGCATCTCATTTTCTTTTATTTTCCCCACAATCCTTTAATTCAAGGGTTGTGTTAGGAAAATAATTGTTCAAACAAGAAGCATATTACATCTCATATTCCTGCATTAATTAAAACTGTCCAAAATCTCTCAAAGTTTGTCACTGATTCAGAGAGAACAGGACTTGCAGATAATTAATGACTCTCAATGACTGTTCTTAAAAAATTAGTTTCTGGCAGCAATCAGCACATGCTGAATAGATCTCTATTTTATAAGCCTGCTCAGTTCTTAAAGACACAAGAACTAGTGAAAGCATGCTGTTCTTTTCAATATTAATTAGACCATTATTTATTTGGAAAAGATATTTTTTGTGTTAGATACTTTCGTGTCAACTGCTGAGAATTCCATCCTAATTCACTAAGTAGCCCATTAAGAAAGGGTTATGATGACTAATTATTTATTACAAATTCAGAATCTATTTACTAGATTGCTTTAGTCTTGTTAATTAATAAAATTACCTCTTAGATCTGAAACTCATGACACCTACTCTCAAGACTCTGTCTTGAAATACAACATGTATGAAACGTTGTACCTCCTGCATTCTCCTGTTTGGGTGTTGTAAGTTCTGCCCAAGGAATGTGACTGTTCTGTACCTCACTGTGGACATCATTAAGCCCGATTACAACTAACAGCTCCTAATAACAAACACTAATGAGGGGCTTGGTTTTACCTTCAGGAGCAATGGAGCTGCAGACACGCTCTGCCTTTGCACAGATCGGTGCTACCAGCCAAAACAAACAGTGACAAGTCATGATACAGCATGAGTTAGCCAATTGATGAGATGGAGGCAACCTGTTCCTCAGCTCAGGTTCAAGTCTTGGAGTAGAGAAGTTCAAGTCCACCTAATGGGCCTGAATTAAGGTTGAACCAGGGGCCTGATTGTTCCCTTGATCCTCTGATTAAAAGAAGAATTATTTTTTCCCTAGGAATTTATTCACATGTTCAAATCACAAGGGGAAGCAGAGAGGCAGGCACTGATCTCTTCTCTCTGGTGAGCAGTGACAGGACCTGAGGGAACGGCTGGAGCTGTGTCAGGGCAGGCTCAGGTTGGATCTCAGGGAAAGGTTCTTCCCCCAGAGGGTGGTTGGCACTGAACAGGCTCCCCAGGGCAGTGGGCACAGCCCCAAGGCTGCCAGAGCTCCAGGATTGTTTGGACAACGCTCTGAGGGACAGGGTGGGATTGTTGGAGTGTCTGTGCAGGGCCAGGAGCTGGACTGGATGATCCTTGTGAGTCCCTTCCCACTCAGGATATTCTATGATTCTCTGAAATCCCAACCCGTTTCCCACACATTTAAAGGCTCTTTTACACTTCCACAGCTAGGCTGGGTATTGCAGTGCCCTGCCCTGATGCCCCAGCTCCACTGGAACAGCTGCTGCAGCACCGGCACAGCCGAGCTCTCTGCCCACAGAACCCACAGTCCATCCAGCACTCATCCCCTTCGATGGGCTGACCTTGAGGAGAGCACCTTGGACTCTGTGTGTGTGGAGACAGCACCACGTCTAATGAAAATCCATACTGAGAGGGTATGCAAAGATCAGACTCGATTAATTCTTTCCAGAGGTGCCTTCACAATGTCAACATTGATCTGCTTCCTGGACGCTCGGTTTTCTCTTGGCTGACAACCATATGCCAGTCAGAGTTCTGCTGTACTGTAAATTTAAACAGATATGGAGATGGGATCATTAAAATACCCTGAGAATACACAGCAAGTCATTGTTTTGCTGCTTGTGCCGAGGAAAATCTCACAGTAGCACCGACAAAATAAATACTACAGGTCACTCTTATGGCAAAGGAGTTAATCCGACAATGAAATCGGAAGAAATGCCTGAGGATAGGAATCAGTATGTGGGTGTCTTGTGCTATATATGCTAAAAAGTTGCTGATTTATAAAGGACGGTTGCAGAAACACACATACATTTTATTTGCATCCATACCCCTGGGAAACCAAACCCAGCCTGGTCTCTACAAGCGGTGCCTCACAGAGTGCCTGTGTTTCAGACTGCCCTTGGATGTTTTTTCCATTAGAGGTAGTTTAGGGATAAATCATTTCATCTTACCAGAAGGCAGCAAGCTCAACCACCATCTGTCTTCCTGCATATGCAACAGGACCTTTTGGATTCAAGCTGTATTTCCACAAGTCTGGAGTCCTGTAGATATACTGGCTTTTGATTCATGCAAGTGAGTCATGCAGCAGCCATCCAGATTGACTTCTGATAGACTTCACTTGAATCTGGGGATGAGTTTAGCCCCAGATCCCATCAGATATTAATTTCCTAATTGAGTTCAGGTGCAACCAATCTTTGCTAATGGACAGGGCATCCTTCATTATGAATACAGACTTGGGAAGGTTGAATTCTGAGGAGGTTCAGTTGGCATCTCCAGGTAATGATGAGCTGTGTTAGCAGGGACTACTATTATTAATAAAACACACAAGTGAGGATTATGTCATTTTGATGTCCTTTTAAAGGCCAGCTTCACCATTACTTAGAGATCTACCTTTTTCTTTTTGTTCATCTTCTGTTCTGTTTGGTTTAAATTTAAGTCAAATTAAACTGCAAAATATAAAAAATTAGACACTTCCTATTTAAAAAATGTTAAGAGAAAGCAAAATAGAAACTAAATACATAAAATCTCTTTCCTGGGGCCCAAGATTTGAAATCAAAGCTGTTTCACCTTTGAAATAATCACCACATGACGAGGACAACACATGCACTGAAGATATATCCACGTCTCTGCTGTCCTAAAGGTCAAGAGCACACCTGAAAGATCTCCTTGCCAGGGTAAGCAGTGCCCAAGAAAAATGAATGGAGAATTACTCACCTTTCAAAGAAGTTGCAGACAAATGAGTACAGCCTTTCGAAGGGGCAGCGTGATTGCAACCAGATCCTTTTCTAAAACGCCTCTAAAGGCAGCTGGGAAAAGTCAAATTAAACCACCTGTTCAGCAGCACCTTTGCTACTTATCACACTGTCATTTTTGGATGGAGAAAGATTGAAAACAATCCATAATGAGATGTCTGTGCAGAACTCAGGGTCCTCCCCGAGTGTTAATCTATTCCACTCGCTTCTCATGCCTCACCTGTGCCTCTGTGCATTAAACAACGCGTGCACGTCGCTGAACCTTCTGCTCCCACGTTAACTGCTTTGACTTCCACAAACACACCAGCCAAGAAGACATCACAAAAGTACCTCACCTCATCTTGAGAGCGGGAGAGGGAGAATTATGAGAACAAGTTTAAAGGAAGAGAAAGAGAAAAAGAGAGAGAGAGAGACAGGGAGATTTTATTGCTAGAGGGGAGAAAAAAAAAGAGATTATAATTGAACTGCAGAAAATTCTCCACATCATGGGTAATGATGCCTGGGTTACCTCTCTTTATCTGTGCAATAGAGATTAGCAGACGGGGTCATAAAGGGAAATTAAAGTCAAATAAATTCTGGGCCAGCGCTTGGTAAGTACTGATTTCCTACCGTTTAGGAAGAGGAACATCAAATGAAGTGGCACGGCAGAAGGCAGCAGCCAGCAGAGAGTTACACTGCCATAAACATGGAGCTGAGCAGGGCCAGCCCACTCCCCTGCCATGGACTGCCTTGATGGCAGACTGTGGGAGGGACTGCTCCGTGTGGATGCTGCCTGACTCAAGCCCTAAACACTTCAGAATTTGAGGTCTCAGGCAAGGCAGACATCAGAAGCAACTCTGGAGATGTAAGATATTATCATCTCCCCATTGATTTGTATTGCTCCTATCCTGCAGGTTTCCATCTTCCCCAGAAAGATGGATGAAGGTAAAACATCCATGTGCTGTGACAACTTCCATGAGGGACTGGACACTTCACCACAGTCCCTCTCCCTGCCCAGATCCCACACACTCATCCTTCCTCCAAGAGCTTGCACTGAGCCCTCAGACCTCACACATGGTCATGGCAGGGACTGCCAAGACACAGTGACGGGAATAAGCACTCCAGGTTCACCTGGCAGAGATCCTGAGTATTTGCTTGACAGAACCTTTGGGACCACAAATCCTGCTCCTGACTCTGTGCTTCAGGGTTGCAGTGGGGTGTGTAGAATGCCTGCAGCCAGCACTGTCAGAAAGGACAAGGGATTTGGAGGACATTAAGGTTTTCCAGTCTGAGATGGCTTTAAGAGGCTGGTTCTTCAAAAGTGCTGGGAAAAAAAAAATCTCTGGAGATAACGTTTATGAAGCTATCTCAGAAATAGAATAAATAAAACACTTGGGGGGAAAAATCAACAAAACAAACAACCCGAAATAGGCATCTCTACAAATCACTTTGGATCTATTGAAAGCTCTTTCCTGCTCATTTTAGAAGTGACTGTTGCTTGTTATGAAGGTTTTTGTCTTGGTTTTCTTAAGTAAGTTTTACTGACCTTCACAAAAATATTACAACACTGCTGGCCGGTAAAATATTCAGGGAACTTTCTGAAGGAAAGGTGATGTCTGTATTGAAGTAACTTTATTCTTTTCTTGAAGTGTCAAATTAAATCAGCTTTCACCTTCCTCCCCGTTGCCTAGATGGGCACTACATGATGAAGAGGAAGAGGGTTTGGCTGTCAGAAGCTGTCAACTGGTGAGAGAGCTGGACAGCCCACCCCAACCTGTCCACTGCCTGTTACTTTGATGGTGAACTGGACCTTACATCTCCCTGGCAGCACTGTGGGCAGTTGAGCACGAAACTGGCTCGGCAGCCGATAACACACTGACCTTCATAGCCAGCAGCCTCATCCTTATTCCTCGGAGATGGGACAGCCGTTTTCCATGAGGGTTTTAGACTTTCTTTGCAGTGAAAGGGCCTAGTTAGGTTCAAGTGAGGCAAGGAAATTGGTCTCACAAGACAGAACTGGGACGACTGGAGGAATAAAGCCAGGGGGTGGATAGGAAAGACGGACAGAGATCGGAGGCAGAAATAAGCCTGTCTGCACTCTCCTCCACTCACCCCTTTCAGGGGAATGTGTTCCCAACCATACATTCCTTCACTCCCTCCCTCTTCCCCTCTACATATTCTTTCTTGCCTTATTTGATGCTGTTTGAAATCAAGCACTTGGTTTACCCTTCTCAAGCGGAGCTGATCTCTCCCAGCATGACTCTGACTGCAGCGGGAGGCACAGCGGGACGCTGGATATGGAAACCTGGCATTAGTATCACTTTCAGATGACAGCAGATCAGAGAGCTGGACCTGGGAGTGAATTAATATAGGGCTAGGATTCACTTGGAGGGTTTGTGCTGTCATACTCCTCTCAAGATGTGAGAGAGAATTAATGTGAGGGGCTGGGATTCTCTCTGTGTGCTCTGGTGGCTGCCTGCCATCCTCAGGGAGCTGAGGGACCCGGGCTGGGAGTGAACACAGAAAATGGGTGTGCTCCAGAGCTTGCAGGTATCCCAGGGAGCAGAAGAAAAGGTCACTTAGGAAGATCACAGGTCACTGGTGACCTGCCTGATCCCAAATCCTTTAGTGCAGATGACTGAGAGTTGGTTTAACCTCAAAAAAACACAGGGTCTTCCTGCTCCAGTGTTATCTTGAGGGATTCAGACTCTTCACTATGAATTGATGCAAATGGAGTCTTGTGGAAAACTTAAGCAGTGCTTCAGACCTACATCCAACCAGTCAGCCAGGGGACAGGGCATCTGCAGATCCACTGGCTTTGCCTTTGGACAAAGAGAGTAGCTGAACCCTAATCCCTGACCCTCTGCACCGGCAGGAACAGAGCACATTTCTCCAGGGAGAGAGAACAGCAACTAAACTTCCCACCTCTGAGTAACAGAAACTGTCTTTGTGTGCTTATCCAACAGCAGGGCCTTTTCAATACATCTTTGTCCCTAAAAAAAACCAGCATCAGATGCCCTTAAACAATTTCTCTCATGCTTTGGATCACAGCAGGCCAACCTGCAGCTCTGTGCCTACATATGGGCTGCCAGGAGAGGTTATAGACCATCATTTTCTCCCATTCTTATGCAGCTGACAAGACCTTTGACTGAGAGAAACCTGGAAATTTTCTGGTGGCCACAATCAGCCTGGTTTTGCTTTCTTTGGCCCACAAAGCACCTCCCCTCTCTGGTGAACTTGTTTGGTGAACTCTTTGTTGAACTCTCACAAGGACTCCTGTCTGGTGTGTTTGTAGCCAGCACAGACATAAAAAATGGTGCAGAAAAGATGAAAGATCTGTCACTGCAATAGAAAGTGACCCACATTTTGTGGTGGTTAATGGTTGTTTCAAACAACGCATCCCTGAGCCAGTGGCTCTGCAGGGCAGGAGGCAAAGGGAGGATTTGCTCCCTCTTTTCAAAGGGAGAGAGAGGTTTGGAGCCTGGAGCATAAACACAGCTGAGAATTCTGAAAATAGACAATATCCTTCAAATGCAGCTTAGGGATGAGATCGAATCACTGTATACACTGACTTCTCGAGAAGGGAAAACAAACCAAAACAAAACAGGGAGGAAGTGGGCCCGTGGAAGCCAAGTAGAGACAGAAAAAAACGGGAAACTAAGCGCTGGAGGAAACAGCTTCAAATAATTACACTGTGCAAGCACCATGCAGGGAAGCAGCATATGCTGGAGGAGCCCTCACTGGGGACACAGGATAAGCAGGCGGGAGGGCAGCCAGGAAAACCGTCGGCTTCAAAGCCAGGCACACGCCATGTCGAGCTCAGAGCAGCTCCAGCCCCAGTGAGCTCAGAGTAACGACGCCAGGGATGGAAATATCCCTGTGCCCGAAACAAAATCCCTTCCTCCCACTGCCAGTAGCACCTGGGACTAAGCAGCAGGTGAGGGACTAATATTATAACAGGTATTTGGGTCACGGGCTGTCGTTTAGGATGGTCGAGGTGGGTGTACGTCACTCGGTGGCCCTGCAAGAGCAGGGGGGTGGCTCAGCTCTGCAGAAACACTTGGGGAGCTCAGAAATGGCATTTAATTGTTTAACTGAGATCAGGGGGCTGATCTCAGCTCATACAGAACTGAGCACAAGGGCTCTGTAATTCACTTTCTAGGGATCAACATCACTGTGTTTAAGTTGTGACTTCCTGAGGAAACAGATGAAAAGTTAGAAGCCAGTGCCTTGTGAGAGAGCTGGAAACACTTCACTGAGTCAGAAACTCCGTATTTCTGTGCTGGGAGTTGGCTTGGTTTGGGAGGCAGGGCTGGGTCAGGCCAATGCTCTGGTTCTGATCAGGTTTGAGTTGCTGTTTGGAACAGCCTGACAAAAGCTTTTGTGCCTTTGTTTCTGCTAGCTCTGCACATTTTATATTTAAGTTTTTAACTTAAAACAAGATTTTCAATGGTTTATTTTTTTTAATGGGAACATTTTGATCTTACTCTGTAAAGACAACTAAGTGGGTTTTTTGAGAAAAAGAAATTCCAGCTTCTGTCCTGAAATATTCCACTTACATTTCAGTTTCCTTTGTGAGGAGAGGTGGTAAATAGGAAGCAACTGTGTGTTCTGTAGCTTTAGGGTCTAAATTCTGCTAAGCTCTGGGACCATCACTGTAAAGCCCCCTGGACATGTCCATGAAAGCCAAGACTTGGCTGCTCAAGAGCTGCTCTCAGCCCAAGAAATTCCCCCTTTCACCTCCCTGTGAAAAGACTGACATAGGAAAGGGATGTGCCTATAAATCTGTCATCCAGGGGTTTTCCACCTGGAGTCTGTGAATCCTTGGGGGCCCTCCATTACTTTGCTAACAGACCCATGAGTGGTAAGTACAGAGATCAATTGTCCCAGAGCTCACATCTGCCATGCAGGGTCTATGCCTCTCCTGGGGAGAAAATTAGGGAGTCAACAAACTGCAGGATGTGCAACCCATTGCTGCAGACAGGCTTGGTGTCTTCAGCCTTTATGCAATAAAAATACAATGAACCTAAACGAGCACAGATGCACCTTAAATACCTGTGTTTACTAACTCAGCTCAAAATGCCCAGCCTATCTACATATATTTACCTGCTCTGGCTGGCTGTGACAGCTTTCAAGAAATGCAGAAAGAAGCAAGTCCCATTAGAGAGCTTGAAAAGTGCTCTGAGAAATACTCCATTAGTAGAGAAAAATGTCCCCCACAAGCACATTAGTGATACACGAGGCAGCATGTTAAGCCTGGACATTTTGGCAGGTTTTCTGATAAGGCAAATATCTTCCCATGCATCTCTTCCCAGCCTCCCTTCCTCCCTGCCTGCCCACAGTGTGGCTCTTCCTCCCTGTCCACAAAATGAAGAAAATGTCGTTTGTGCAGAGCACTGCAGTGATTCTGCTATCAATCCTCAGCAGTTTCATTTCAATATCGACCAGCTCCAGGATGATAATTGATGAGAGAAGCAAGTGATGGAAGGATGAAGAGAGCAATGCTGAGCAGATCTTCCAGCCCAGATGGCAGGAAGCCCCTTGCTGTGCCTCATGCCCATCCCATTTGGTGTTTCAGCAGGGAAAAAAAAAAGAGGAAAAAACTTTTCTTTCCTTTTACTTTTTTTTTTTTTTTTCCCTAGGAAAAGGACACTGGGATTTTTAAGACTTCAGTTTGCAATCAGCATATTTGAGTGTTTGAGTTGAAAAGTCATTCCCTGAGAGAGAATAAAGCAAAACAATGAAAGGCAGAAGGGAACAAGGTGGGATGAACATGCCATTGACCATCTAAAACCTGAACAGCTGAGCTTAAAGCTTGGAGGGATTTTCTACATTTTTAACTACAAATCTCTGCCCTGGACACACTGCATGTGGGGCAATCTGGAAAGCACAAGAGGCAAAAGGTTAAGAGTTAAACAACAGGGTGGATGACCCAAAGGAGACAAGATGAGGAACAAGCTTCCCTGAAAATCCACCTTCAAGCACTCCTTCAAAGGGGGACTGCAGCAACACATCCACTGCTTATGCCCATCCAAACACTCAGCACTGAGAGACTCTCCTCACTTCATTTTAATATCCAAGCCACAATGGGGATGTTGGTTTATGCTCCTGACACTGTTCCTCTCTCTTGTTCAGTGATGGAGTTTTAGCATCACCATGCTAAGAGAGGGTAAGGGCTACCCTGGTGCACAGGACCAAGCTGTGAGCTCCCAGCCACCACAACAGAGGAAAACACCTTCACACTAACACAGACCATGGCATGGAGGTCACTGGGTGTATCAGGTTTCTCATGTCTGTATCTGCTGTGCAATTAAGCTCATAAGCAAGGGAGAACATCCACATATAAAAAAAGAAATCAAAGAGAAGCCGATTATCTTGTCAGGGACACCGGTGAGATGCTTTATATCTCCTGGTTGTACAAATGGTCCATGGGCTGTCAGGCTCTGCCTCAGAAGTGGCTGCCTTTCCATGAGGTGGTGGATCTGCTTCTCCTCCTTGGGACAGGCTTCACAGGGAAAGTTGGGTTGCACAAACAGCTCACAGATGTCAGAAGGGGTGGCCTGGACATCCTGCCTCTGACCTGGCTGTGCCCATTCCTTCCCAGAGCTCTGGAGCTCACTGGACTGATCAATGAGCCAGCTTAGCTCTCTAGCCCAGCAGAAGATTAATCCAACCACTTAAAAATGTGTTAATTGACCTCATTTCATATCATATCACTCACAATTTTTATAGTTCAAAAAATTCTCATGTAACAACCCCCTCCTCACTTTTCCTGCTCCCTGCAGACCATGTGTCCCATTTCACCTCGACTTCTCTTTCTTGGTGTCATCCACACCGAGGAAAACAACTAAATCACTTGGTAGCATTTCACACTTGGTTGGCAGCAGTGAGAATGACATTTGGAGAAGCCCCCAGGTCGTGGTGTTGCAGACAGTGTTATGAGCTCTTCCCTTTAACCCTCTTTCAGAGTTTAATCTTAGAGAGTGCTGCCCTCCTGCTCTATCCTGGTGAGGCCATTGTGAGGTGAACCTTGGCTGTGAAGGATCTCAGAACCCAGACTCTAATGTGGACTCCCCTCAAAGCTAAAAGTCACACTTGGAGTGGGTTAACAAGCAAATTGTGAGGCTTTATATAGTTATACACACCTTGAACTCCTGCTGGGTGCTCTCACAAATTGCTCTGAAATGTCTCAGAAATAGGAGCAGAGTAATTGCAACGTATATTCTAATAACTGCAGCTATAATAACACCCCCTCCTCGCCACTTTCCTCTTTAGAGGTGATCTGCCAAAATGAGAAACAAAATTACTGTGTCTGTTCAGCAAATTCTTACTGACAAAATCTTTAAGAGTTGACAAGAGTAATACACTGAAAATTAGTTTAGAAGTGTTTCAAGTTTCAAAAAATCAATCAAAATCAAATTAAGTTCTGAAGACGCTGTCTGTAAAGTTTAAGGAAAAGAGAGATCAGCTGCAGCAACGTGGGATCAGGGGCTAAACTTCTGAGCAGAAGGCTTAGATCTGGTCTGCCCCCTCTTCTGGCTTAAGGCAGGGAGTTACAATAGAACACAAGGGTTTGCTGATGCTCTGGATAATTTGGTTGGTCTGGGTATGAACAACAAGAAACCCAGTCCAAGTAATCCACACCAGGATATTTCCCCCGTGCTAAAGCTATGCCATAAATTGGGGTTAACACATAGAGAGAAGGTTTTCTCTTCTGCTTCCTGATCATTTCTTACAAGATTTGCTCATGCCAGTGGTGGATAGGAAAAAAAAAAATTAAAGCTCATAAAGATCCTCATTAAGGAGGAAAATCAGTTTGTAAACAAGATCTATTTTAAAAGCTGGCAGGACCAAGCATGGGCTAACCCAAAGCAGGGGCAGGGGCAGAGTTCAAGTCCAGTAAGTGTTGTTTCCTTCTTGGCTGTGTGATACCAAACAACTGAAGCTTATACTGGTGTCAGTGGAGAAGCCTGGGTCTCACTGTCTTCCTAAGAAATTGCCAACAAGTTGTGTGAGAGTTTGTCCTGTTTATGAGTGATCAGAGCCTTTCTGGGGAAGCAGAGAGCATGGCTTGTTGTCTTTTTTGCCCTTCATCCATATGGTACCCTGACCCCATCTTGGCCCAGCAGATCCACGAGCTTGTGACCTACAAATCCTCAGCCATCTGCTTTGCAAATTCAGCCTCAACCCAGCTATGCTGGCTTGCTGTTTCAGCATTCACTCTGAGTGAATGGGCTTGCTTTAGGTTTCCAATTATGTCTTCCTTAATTATATTCCTCCTTGGGGTCCTAGAGGCCCTGGAAATTTTCCCCCACTCTGTCTTTTCCCATAACTGTGAGTCAACAGTTCAATTATAGTCTCTTTAAACAGGCATGAGAATTTGTTTCTTGGGCAAAGTTCCTTGATAAGATGATATGCTACATAAATGTCTCTAGCAAAACACATTTCACAGTGAATTTATCTCTGCACAACTTCTCCGCCTTATAGCACCTTATCATTCCAAGACGTCTCAAGGCACTTTCCAAAAGGTGTGCAATAATAATACTTCACAGTTACACACAGCCTTTCAAGGGAATTTCTCAGTGCTTTGTGGAGAGAAGCACTGAGCTCCATCAAACAGCTGGGAGTGCTGAGGCCAGGGATGTGGGAGAGAATTGCCCACATGATTTAGGGAGAGACAGGGCCTGTGATGGAGTCCAGGACCACAGAAAGCCCCTCCTTTCCTCCTAATGTTCTCACAAGTTCATTGCCCACCACGCCAGTGTTGGGAACCAGCAGATACAGCCTTGTCCTCTGGCCACGGGATGGGCACTCAGTTCCATGTCTGTCCCATTTACCCTACACCAAACTCATGTGTTCTATGCAAGGAATAAAACACTCCAAAAGTCCAAGTGGTAGAGGGTTTGTAGCATGGTTTGTGTCCATTCCTTAAATGAGGATATCTGTGCTCTCCAAGGATCCTGGCCTGGAGCAGAGCTGAGTAAAGACTCTGCTTGCTCTGTGGGACAGAGCTCTGCACTCTGCTGTGGTCTCTGTAGGACTGGGATCTCCTTAGAGAACAAGCCAGAAGTGGCTTGTTGAGCAAGTGGGTTCCTTTACCTCTTCAGAGGGTCTTTTATACACTCGTGGTTCTTTAAAAATTACCTTAATCTCAGACCACAAACATTTAAACCTCACTTGTTCCTGCCTGAGCTCTTGGACTTCACTTGGGAATTATTCCACCTTCTTCCACCTTTCTGCTGAAAGTTTTTCCTCCTTCTAGTGCTTCTCCTTGTTTGTTTTTGAGACTGAGTTGGATTTAGAAAACAGTTGCATGACAGCCAGCCATTTTCTGGGGGACATCATGCAGCTGGATTTCTGCATGGAAATCTGATGGATTTGGTGTTGAGCCTCGATGCTTAAAGCTGCAACCTTCCACCACTCAGCCTGCTATGGCCAGCACTGCCAAGCCCACCACTGAACCATGTCCCCAAGTGTCACATCCACACATTTTTTTTTTGAACACTTCAGAGATGGCAATTCCACCACTTCCCTGGGCAAATTCCCTGTTTTGATGCCTGACCTCCCTTTCAGTGAAGAAGTCACAGAATCACAGAATGGTTTGGGTTGGAAGGAACCTTAAAGACCATCCAGTTCCACCCCCTTGCCATGGGCAAGGACACCTTCCACTAGACCAGGTTACTTCAAGCCCCATCCAACCTGCCTTGAACACTTTCAGACATGAGGCATCCACAACTCACATTTGATGGAACTTGATGACCATTGAGGTCTTCTCTAACCTCAATGATTCTGTGATTCTGTGATTCAAAGGAGCACTTACTCAAGTCCCCATGGGGTATGGGCACTACTGGTGCTTTCCTCCATGGCTTTTAGCAATTTCCCCCACACTTCCCGCTCTAGTTGCCACTCTGGATGACAAGTGCCTGAAAAGCAGGAGAGCCTTGAATAACAATGAGCATTTACCTCCTCAAGAGTGACCTTCCAGCCAAATAATCAATCTTCTTCCAGTAGATGATGGGAGCCAGGACAATAGCAAAGCATTGGGGTCCTGGATACTTTTAAGAGTGCCTGATGACTACTCAGCAAGCTCTGAAATAACTGACCTTTTGGAGGGACAGCAGCTGGAATGCTTATCCCCTATTTAATCCACATCCAGTTCCTGGCATTGGGCATTCCCTTCCCAGCCACACATTCCCTTGCCTTGTGATGAGCTGCCACGTCTCCCATCAGCCTGGTGTCCTTGGTTCCAACCCTGCCTGCCACCTTCCTCTGCATTTTATCACGTTCAGCAACCTCTCCCCTCCCTCCTCCCTCCCAGCCCAGCTTATATCATCAAAAAAATCACTTTGGCACCTTCACTGTCGGCAAGAGGCTGTTTATCTGCTATATCATTGAAAAGATCTCTAAAGCCAGGCTTGGAAAACAGCCCTTTTTTTTTATTTGATGCAGGATCATCTGAAAGGAGGATGAGAAGCGGCAAGAATATGTTTTCCTTGTACAGATCAATAAAAGTTTAACCTTCCTCCACAGCAGGGCCTGCCTGCCCACCTCCTTAGCTCATGGATTTCTCCCTCCCTCTTTGCTTACCCTTCCTGCATTTCAGTGTTTCCAGCACCCCTGGCACATGGACCTCTTGGTCCTGCATGGATCAGGGCAGAATTCCTGCCTTCTCAGAGCAGGTTCTTTCAGTTCAGGGAAAGGTTTCCTGGTCAGTCAACTCACAGACTCAGTCACCCCATGGATTTCAGATCCTTTTTGTCTCCTCCTCACTGCACTCTCTTACAGCTCCCATGCTCTGTACTGTACAGAGCTCCTGTTCCAGCAGTTGGGAGTCACTAAATGAGTTTCCCATCTCCTCCTTTCTTCTCCTGCTTTGGGGAAGAAACAATCATGTCCTTCTCTTGTGCACCCTTCACCTCTGCCAGTGGCAGATTTACTCTTGCTTGGCTTCCTGGCAGCTGCTGCAGCTGCAGCCCTCAACAGGGGCTTCAGCATCTCCCGGTCCCATTCTCAGTCTGCTGTGTTCCCAAAGGGATCAGAAATAGAGAGGGCAGCTGTTTGGATCCCACAGTGTAGCCCTGAAGACCCAGGGTCTATTTAAAAACAGCAAGCTCACTCCTGAGAAACCTTGATAATAGATCTATATTATCATTTAACACACAGGGAAACTGGGGAAGCACTTGGAGGAGGACTCAGACACGGTGGCACGAGAAATGAGCAGGAGGTCCCTTCCTGCTGGCTCACACAGCACAGATGTCTTTGCTAATGGGGCAGAAATGCTGAGACAGGGTGAGCAGGCAGCTCATGAGGATAAGTCTGGGCTGCTCACACCTCACAGGTACCTGCTACATGAACAAATCAACCACCACTCACCAGGGTTTACCCTGCTGTAGGAACCAGTGCCAAACTCCTTTTTAAAGAAAAAAGGAAATGACTGAGTCTTTTCTCATCTCAAAATCCAGCAGCAAGCCTCATCCTGCTATTCATACCCAGAGACAGAGAAGCACTTCTTTATTCTCAGAAGGAGATGGGAGGGGGGCAGACAGGTTGTTACTATAATAGCAGTAAAGACACCCACCACTGTGCTAAATGATATATTTATATGTACCACGTAACAAGAGACTGTTCCCAAAGCACTGACAGCCTGAGGGAGAAATGCCAGCACATTCTCCAAGGTCACAGGGATGCAGAGACTGGCATCCTGCTTTCAGGCAGTGCAGGGAAAGGATTCACCTCCTGTCCCTCTCCACCTTCTCCCTTCAGACATAATGTGGTTAGCTGGTCTCCTGAGCCCTTTGGATAACTCATCCAGACTCAAGGGATGACACTTATTCAGACAGACAGACAGGGAGTGTGACCAATGCATAGTCCTGGTCCTTCATCTCACACACATGGCCCTCTTCCTGTGAGGAAGGACCTGAGAAAACATCCCTGCGAAGTTAAAAAAGGAGAAAGAGGGGTCCCAAAAGGCAAAAGGCAGTTTAAAACATCACACACAAACAAAAAATTAAAAATACAAAAGATAGAGCTGATGTGTCCTGTCTGTGTCCAGCCAAACACCAGGTGCTGTCAGAGATTAGATGCTTTGGCAGATAAAAGCAAGTAATAGGGCCTGACTAGATAAGGATAGTAAGAGGAGAATAAAGGGAGGAGGGGGGAAATCCAGGGGTGAAAGGCCAGACAGCAGAAGGGATTAGACTGACAGATCCTTCACTGGGGCTGTGTTAAACTGGGGCTTTGGACCCAGGAGCTGAGTGGAGGCACCTGCTGCCCTGTAGGGACACTTCCTGGGCTCACAGCGTGGGGGGCTTCTGCCTCTGTGCCTCCCACCTGTGCTGATAATAGATCTATATTATCATATATATCCAGTGTGGGATGCACATGGCATCCCCAGAAGAGTCAGGATTGCTGCTGTCCTGATAATTAATGTGAACAAGAATCAGTGTTTCTGGGCACTCAGCACAACACTCACTGGAACTGTTGTAAGCAATGGATGCCAAAAGCAGCCAGGGAGGCTGGACTGGGCTGTAGCTGCCAGGCTGGGGGATATCCATCCCCTCACCATGGAGAAACAACCATCAGTCAGAGTGTTACTGAGCACTGACTGCAGCAGAGTTTCATCAAGGGTGACTCTGGCCTTACAAGTCAAGTGTGATCCAACGAGTGTCCTGCTCTCCTCCATCCCCTCCTGCTCCTGCCTTTTCCCTTGTTCTTCACAGCCCCGGCTCGTTCTGCACAGAGCAAACACTTCTTGCCTGCACTGTAGAACAGCTTTGAGCCTCAGAAGCTGTGATTAGTGCCTGAGGGCAGCTGAAATGCCTGAGGGAATCTGCTGTACAGCAGGAACACAGGCAGGGGGAAAGCTGCAGGGTCGCTGTCCCTCAGAGGGACTTTCATCCGTTTGTGTGACTATGGGAAGTCACAACGGTGTATTTGATCCATCACCCACTGTTCCCTGGGCTCCCTCCTCCATTCCATCCTGCACCAAGGGGGGCTCTGCAGGAATTGTCTGAGCTTTGCTTCCCTCTGCAGAGGGCATCTTGATGCCTTAATTTGTTAAAATCTCATAACTACAACTACAGGCTTGGAAAAGGGGTGTCAGCCTGTCATTGCTTGCAAGACCTGTCTCTCCATGTGAGGAAAGGACAGGGACACTCAGACACTCCCCAGGGATTACCATACATCACTTTCTTTCCACTTTACACATTCTTGGATTTTATGTTCCAAAAACTGCTGCTGTAACTGTGACTCTCACAGGTTGTGTTTTTATACTGTATCTTGGTACCACTTTTTGAAAAATACTGCTAAAGAGTATGCTTTTATATATGTATATATAAACTATATATATACGAAAACCTGGATGTTTGCAGCATCCAAGAACACTCATCCCAACCACCCACCTGCCCAAGGACCAGGATCCCCATGTGAACTCCTCCAAATAAAAACAGGCGAGTGGGAAAGAAAGGAAGAGCAAACCTGCAGCATCATCCTCTCTCTGCTCCCTGCCAAAGCCTCACTGAGCTGCCAGAGCTGTGGAGCAATCCAGGACCTCTGTTCACCTTGCATTAGAGGTGGCCCAGGTCTGTAACAAACGGGCTCTCAGCCCCTCGCTGCAAGTGATGCATCAGTACAGGCAATTCCTTTATTGCCATTAATTATTTTTGTGAGGAAAGAGGCCTGTTCAAGTTGGCTGTTTTTCTCTCCCTTTCAAACCCCTGCCACCTCGATGGCATGCAGGAACTCGGCTGCATCCTGCAAGATGGGTAATAAATCCCAGGCTTTTAGCCCAGCAAAGGGAATGGCCCCATGGGGGAGGCAACTCCTCGATTCACCTGACTGCTGGCTCCTCTTCCTTGGCAGCTACCACTTAATTCACCTCATTTTTTGTTCTGCAGCAGTTTTCTCTTAACTCCCCCCTTGAAGGATTCAGCAGTGAGCCTAAACTGCTCGTGACTGGCTTGAAAAACTTCAGTGCAATGCACAGAGACACCATTCCTGTCTTGGGTTTGGTGGGGTCTGAGAGGGCCCAGCACCTCGTGCTGCTTCCCCTGCATGATGTAGGATCAGGTTGTGAGCCCTGGCACTACACTGCTTCCCCTCATACACAGCCTCGACTGCTGGGAAGTGTGGTCTGTCCCTAATAGAGAAATATCTGCCTCTTCCTATGATTTACCTTCTGTTTGAGCAGCCTGATAATTCCCAAACCTACTATTCCTCCTCATAAATGTGGAGTCCTCCTCACTTACCAGCCTCCTTGTTGACAACTTAATATTATGGGCTCTGAAGAAGGTATTGAAAACCTGGAAAGATACTGAAAACCTGGATTCTCACAGCAAGCTGTACACTGTGCTGGCAACCAAAGTGGAGAGAACTGCTTTCAGAGGAGGCTTAAAGCACAGTCCTGGTCAGTCATGGCTAATAAATCTCCCTTTGTAGTTTTTGAGAAGCTGATCCTGATGAATACACCAGTAAATTGTCCAACTTTCTTTACTACCTTTTTGGTGGCGAGAAAAGCCCAGCAGTTTGAATTTGAAGGGTGCTTTGCACAAATTGTTCTCTGACTGAGGCTTAGCACCCACCATATCCTGCAAGTGATTACACTGGTGCTTCATCTGATACCCCTGACATGTGCTGGTGCTTAATACAAAAAGGAAAACTATCCATGTGCCTGTCCCAGGGGACTTACAGATTTTCACCTTACAAGGGCAAGAAGAGGGGAAGGAAAGGGGTTGGTAGTGGTCACCAGCAGAGTAAAGGAGAAAATCTACAGGTCACAGACGTGGCACGTTCATGGGCTCCTGGACACAGCCCAACTCCTGCAGTGAGAGCATGAGGGCACAGGGGATTTTGGGATGTGAGTGTGACCCCAAACCACATCCAAAGCCTACCTGCTTTGTCCCTCCCTTCAGCAGTCAAACCTCAGTGTTCTGAACTTTGCTCAGACACAACTTTTCCTCTTTTCTCCCCTTCCCTGGTCATGCCCAGGAGGAACCCACACCTCAGGGTGATCCAAGTCCTTGCTCCACAGCTCGAGTCATGAGGAAAATGGAGGAAGAAGAGGAAAAAGACTTCAAGGATAGTCACTAACCATTACAAATCTGCCAAGGGGTAAACATCATTCCAACTCCATCTGGGTTCTACACACAGCTGGAGCCAGGGTCCAAATTTTAACTGACTTTCCCGTTTCCATGTTCACAGACAGACTTTGCTCTAACTGGGAAAGACAGAGACCATCAGCACGTGCAGCACTTAACAGGAGACCCAGGTTATTGATTCACAGCTCTACTTCCCTGAACTTTTCTGGAGGAAAATGGGGCTGCTTTGCATAAGGCAGGCATATGTTGCAGCTTTGGCACAAGGAGAGCCGGTTGGCATTTCCTTGCCAGACTTTTCCCACCCTCCTCTGATACCATCTGCCTCCATGAAACACTGAAACTCCCATCTGTCAATTTTACTGTAAACACACAATTATCCAGGCTGCCTGGGAGAGAAGCAGCACAGCCAGACCTTGGCCATTCGTGGAGAGGGACGAGTTGGGATGAGTGTCCCTCTCACTGTCCCACCAGGCAGCTTGGTGGAGGGAGCCATGCCATTTCATGAGTGTGCAGTGGTGACCCTCTCCTCCCACTGATGGAGAACCTGTAGGTGCCACCAACCTCTCCATCCATGCCCTGGACCTCTCAGAGCAAGGAGCAAACTCCGAGCTTAACCAGAGGCTGGTGGGATGCTCCAGCCATTCACAGCACGCAGGTCATGGCAGCCAAGTCATGTTGTCTCCATTTTCATCCCTTTCTGCCATGCCATGCCAGACATGTCAGCCTGTGCATGGCCACTCACACCCCTGCCTGTATCTGAGCTGCACAGAACATCATCCGTGCAAACATCCCGGTGACAGCATCCAGCCAGGAGCAAGGTCAGCACCAGGGAACAGCCTTCCCTTGCCAGTTCATGTCAGCAGCATCTTTGTGACCAGCTCTGCCTGTCCCTCACCCCTGGGTTTCATCCCAGCAATGCCCAGATCCAGCAAACTTAGACAACTAGGTTTTTTTTCTGCATTCTCCCTAGAAATCTCCCTCTTTCTGGCTTGGGGCAGCTTTCTCTGACCACAGCAGACAGCAAAACGCTGACAGCAGCCTGTGGCATGAGCTGAGCCTGTCAGCCCAGCCATCAGCAGTCAAAAGATCTCCTTAACAGTGTTCTGAGTTACTCTCAACCCTTCCAGGGGCAATGCAGTCAAAATTGCCCAAGCCAAGCTGCTCTGCAGGATGAGTGAGCCAAGTAAGGGGAAGAGAGAAGGCTGCAGATAATCATGGGCTGGGGGATGCTTTGGGGTTGTGGAAGGTGGTTATGTTTTCTTTTATTAAATATCGGTCCCTGTGTGGTGTCTCCAGCCCAGAAACCAGCTCCACCACCTGTTCCATTTAGCTGGGAAGAGGGAGGGGGCTGTGGGGTGGTGGAGGAGCTGGCAGATGGCATGTGTTCCTGGAGATAACACGGGGCTAGTTCAGAGGTTACTAATTGGGTTTCTGCTTGCCTTTCATATTCAATGTGAATCAAAATGAGAACATGTGGTTCAACACACACACATCGTTCTCCTTCCCCGAGGATGCTGCCCCTCCACCCCGTTCCCTGCACGTCCTCACCCCGAAACCCCGAATCCCGGAGGTGTTTGCCGTTCATTCACGAGCCAAAGCGAAAGGGAGGGGAGGGAAATAGCAGGGAGGTTAGAGAAGAAGCAATTAATAAATTCCTCACCCAAGGCAGACCCCCAGGCCTGCAGCCAGCTCTCCTGTGCACACAAGCTCAACAGCAAGGTGCTAATTCATGCAGCCAGTGTGGGAACACCACATCACAGGCAGGTGAGGTAAAAGTGTGCAGCAGGACAAGCTAGTGGGTCCTGGCTTCAGGCAGAGCCATAAGTGCCCCACACAGGGTGCCCAACACCTCCCTTTGGTGGCTGCCTCACTGTGCTCATCTTCTTGTTGCTTGGGACCCCCTCCCACTGTGGTGTGGAAAGGCTTTCAAGGGCAACATCTGGGCATGATGGCACAGCTGCACAGGGGAATCCAACCATGGCACATTTGGGCAAAGCACAGAGACTCATCAAATCATACAATGGTTTGGGTTGGAAGGGACCTTAAAGGTCACCTAGTCCAACCCCCCTGCCATGGGCAGGGACACCTTCCACTGGACCAGATTGCTCAAAGGTCACACAAGTGTCATTTCCAGTGTCCATCCCTAATCTTCACCTCTGGCACAGAGCTACCCTTGAGAAAAACACACTCAAAACCTTTAAGAGCAGCAGGACTTGCCCGAGACTTGCTTCAACCTTTGGCAACGGAGGAAGGCTCACACTCAGTGAGGACAACTGTTACCCCAGTAGAGGTCTGGGGCAGCACATCACCTTTGGGGAGTTCTTTCTCTGCAGCCTCTCACTCCCTGGGGTGTCTCACGCACAATTTGTGCTGAGATGCAATCTCACAAGCAGAGACAGGGAGAGAGAATCAGGAATAGAAAGCAGGAAGTGCGCACACAGTCTTGGAAGGGGGAGGAGGATGGAAGTTAACTGAGAAAAACACAACGCTCTTTGAAAAGGAAAAGTGAAAAAAAAAACCACCACACAACTCCTTCTCAAAGCATTTTGCAAATATTGCTTTTCCTCCCCTCCCTCATTTTCTGACAAGCTGCAATCAGCATTCAATATTGTTGCTCAGTGCCCAATTTCACAGGGGATAGGTATCCACGGAGCCTTTAAAATGAAATAAATAAATACATCTGGCCACGTATGGCAGGGGCTTAGCTGGGAGCTGAGCTCTTCTGACAATCTGGTCAATCACGGTGACATTGATTCAGGACAATTACTCCTGATTTACACTGGTGTAAATGAATGGAATGGCATTAAACTGCTGACTGGGGAGTCCATACACAGGCAGAGCTCATCAGAAAGCCGAGTTCCTATTCTGTGAAAGATTGAGATCAGCTTCTCCATCCAAATCAGGACAAAAATGGTCTATTTTTCTTAAAATGGAACAGAAAGAGGGTGGAAAAAAAAACTTACTTGGGTTCAATAAAACTTTGTTTTTGAATGCCTGGCATTTATCAGTTTGACTGTTCAAAAAGTTATTCATAGATAACAAAAGTAGGGAAGCCAACTTTTCCTGGTTTCATAATGCAAGTGTTAGCTTTGAGTTTTCCTTTTGCCCAACTAAAAACTAATTGGGACAAGGGAGAACAAAAATCTGAGTTTTTTTTACCAAACAATCAAACCTGTCCTCTACTGATTTTTCCCTCTTGTATTTTCCACTACAACGCTGTGTCAGTGAGGATTTCCAAGCTCATTCCTGCACTAGCCAGGCTGCATCCCTTTGCAATCCCAGTGCTGCATCACCACCCTGGCACGAGCAGGCAGCTGGGAAAGATGCACACTAGGTAAGGTGGAGAGATGGAGAGGAAGGCTGAGGAAAAGAAGAAATGTTTGTAACCTTTAAAAGCTGATTTTTTTAGGGATAAAGAATCTTCTCAACTGTGGGAACTGTGAGCTGCAGCACAGGGGAAGTGAGGAGAGCCCTGGGGAGGAGGGAAGGATCCCTCATGCGGCGACACCCCTGCATATTTAAAACCATGATTAGTTTGTGGGGAAGGAGAGCAGGGGAAGAGGCCAAACCTCTTTGAGAGGCCCTCCCTCAGTTTGTAAAGTACTTTTTACCTGGATATATGCTCTGGACATAAATCACTGTTGTTCAGGATAAATGGAAGCCCGTAAGTGCCACGAGCACTAATGACAACATTCATCAAAGCCTGAACCGCTCCATATTGCACCAGTCCCCGGGATGCCTGCGGACATATGGACTGAGCTCGCTCCAGCAGCCCCCGCTCCCCCTGCACCCCTCCACTCCCCAGCACCAGGCAACGAGCCTCAGCCTCTCCACTGCCAGCTCAGAGCAAGAACAGGAGAGACCAGCAGGGCAGGCTCGTGCTGTCCCCTCAAAAATAAAAAGAACAGGGAATAGCCCTCAGCACTTCCCCATCCTGGTGCTCCTGGGCCAGCTGTGCTCCAAAGAACAGCTCTTGACCACACATGCAAAAAAAACCCAACTCTCCATCAAAAGTCAGCAACATGGGGCATATTCCCTGGAGCAATCAGGTTATGGAGCCTCCATGGATAGTCACTTGCTGGTAATCCTGCTCTCCTGCAAAGTGCAATGATTAGCTTAATTGACAAGGAGAGCTGGGCCCTGAGAAGGTGGTTTGAGTGGACAAGGGCTGCTCCACGGCAGAACCAGGCTGACAGCAGGCTGGCTGATGGGAATTGAATCCCATATTTATCCTCTCAGTGCTAAAGTGCCTCCCATGGGACAGAGCAGTTCAGCAAAATAAAGATTTTGTAAGTCTGTGTCAGCACCAGGGCTCTGAGGGGACATCAGGTGTCCTGTGGATCCAACTCAGGGCAACCCCAGAAGTAATGGTTGAAAAAAGAAAGGGCAAAAAGGGGCTGTCTGCACAGGAGGTTCTTGCATGTGAAATCCATTTGGTGGTCCTTGTGTAACAAGTCTGAAGGAAGCACAAATTTCCTGGGTCCAACATTACACAGCCTCAGTCATCAAGTAGGTCAGTCTGTAATTAATTCTATTTATTGAGAAATGTATTAAACTGAAATTTCTCTGTAGACATGTCCCGGGTTCAGGAGTGAATGTTCTCCAAGTGGAATTGCTGCTCAAAACTCAGAAGGACTAGAAACCTTTCAGGATAAGGGAAGCCAGGTAATAACCACTGCGTGATTCACAGCAGGAACCTAAACTGGGTCTCTCTCACACCCCCGACTGAGCTGATTTCTCGCTAGACCAAACTCTTCTCTCTGAAAAATCTGAAAGAAAAGTTCTTATTTCAGCCTTCGATAAAAAAAAAAAAAAGAACAGTGTAGCAGTGTAGCCTTCTAATTTCCTGGTTTTGAGCTTTAAGGACAAGGTGAGCAAATGATTTCCTCCATTTCCTAATTTAGTTAAGTAAGTTGCACAAGTTGGGCTCAATTTAAACACCGAGGGAAAGGCTGCATCCACAAATGACATGGTTTCCAGTGGAAAAGAGAGAGAAAAATACAACTCAGATAATGTCCTAAGGAAAGAGTTAGGGAATTTGTTTGCCTGTTCACTTGTTTTCTTAAAACCTCTCAGAAAGTTAATTTTTTGTCTGAGCTAAAGCAATTATATCGGGAGATGTTTATTATATCATCTTGCTGCTTTCCCATGGGCATGGAGGGAGGAATATGAGTATAGACTGAGGGGGAATGTGGCTTTACCCTAGTGAAAATCAGCATTTGTTTTGGACAGTGCTCTGCATCCCTCAAAATATTCATGAACAGGAACATTCACTCAAATGGAAATAAAAAAAAAGTTTATTGAAATATGAAACTGCAAATAGAAATGGCTGGTTTGGGCCCTTTGCAGCAATTATGGAGGAGACATTCATTTTCTAGCTTTTATATGCAACTAAAATGATGCTTTAATGTAATTTTATAATTTATTTACTCAGGGAAATCCCAGCTTAGATGTAGCATCTGTTTTCTTTTCCATCTTCCCTCCAAAATCCAGTACAGAAGACCCTTCTGGTTTCTTACTCAGCTATGAGCCAGAAGAAAGGCAGTGATGCTCCTGAGGTCACGGTGGGAGCCAAAATCACCAATGAACTTCGAGACCCTCGTTGCCAAAGCCATTTTAATGTCATCTTTTCACATATATTGTCTTTAGAGTTGTCAGACCTAGGAGGGGATCAGGAAGAGGATGGTGTGTGATGGCCAGGGCACTATCTGTGTTTAAGGATGGCACCCCACTGGGAGCTGGTGGGGTTGAGGTCATTTAAAGCTGCAGGAAAGAGGAAAAACTGTGGCCTGATGTGGCAAGAGCAGGAATTAAGGGTCAGCTTTTGCCACGTGTTGGGCAGAGATCACATCTGTCCAGGGGAGATTGCAGCTCACATAGGCAGGGAGGAGCAAGAGGAAACAAAGGCACGAGGACATCCCGGACAGGGCTGGCTCAGGATGATGCACATCCCTGGTAGACCTTGAGAAGTGGCCTGAATATCCCAGTGCAGCAGCAACTGCAGCTTCCAATGGACATTTCATGGTGAGGGGCTGGTGTCCAGACACCACAACTCGATTTTGAGAGCACAGCCAGTGGGGGGTGCTGGATCCTGCTCTCATACACCCACGCTGGGGCTGTGCTGCTTTTCCAAGCTAGAGATTTGGGGTCAGGAAAAAGGAGTTACTGGGATACATGTCCTGTTCCCTCAGAACTGCTGTTCAGGGAGGAGCTAGAGAAGAGATGCAACATTAAGGGTTCTGCAAGTCTGAGCCCAGCTGCACCACTCAGATAGTTTTAAAATACATACATAGGTGCCTTCCATGTATAAAGTGGCCAGTCTTCGCGAACGAAGATCTGGGAAAGGTGTTTTTACCTTTCAAGCCTGCGCAATGGATTTTTTA
>JAWWLV010000040.1:7545605-7569832 GCA_035041135.1 Platyrinchus mystaceus
GGGACCCGGGATTCGAACCTGCGGTCTTGGCGCTGAGAGACCAGTGTCTTAACCGCTAGGCCACCAGGGGTCCCCATACCTTCAACTTATTAGACTGAGCCAAGTCAAGCTGAGTTCTCAAGACAGTTAATTTCATAATTTTCTCATTTCATGGGTGAATTTCATGCATGGAAATGCAAAGAATTAGTGGTATGAGTGTGCTTTGTGGGTATAAGACCAAATGAAATCTGGATGGAAGACACCTTCTTCCATGGAAAATGTCAAGTTATTTTTAGATTTCTAAGGAAGACACTTCATCCTGGAAGGTCAAATATTTTATTAAAAAGTCAAGAAAATAAATTCTTAGAGAAGGAAAGTTTTCATGCTTCTACTTCAAGAAGAGCTTAATAACTTTTTAGCCATGTTCTTCCATTGCAGTTTCAGATGACTGTTCAGGGATTGGAGTTTGTGTGTCCCCAGGCCACTGTCTGTGGGACAATCCCCCCCAAAGGCTCCAGGCTTGCTTCTTACTTAGTGAGTCCATCCCACAGACACACCCAAGGCTTTGTTTAGGAAACATGTTTAGGAAAAGTAAACATTGCAAAGATATGGATAGTTGCAAGCTCTTTTCCTCAGTGTAGGAACTCTGCTCCCTTGCCACTCACCTCCACCTGCAGCCTTTCTAACTGCTTGTGGCAATTGTGATGTGTAAATAAAAAAACCCAGCTGACTACACTCAGTGCAAATTCCAAACAAGCAGCTTTTCAAACCCCAGAATATTTCCAGAGCCATTAATCACACACAGCTCACTGCTACAGCAGGTGACCACAGGTTAATAAAAAGGAGCTTGAAATCAAACCCAAAAGTGAAGTGTGATGAGAAGCAAACTCTTCTCCTCCTCCTTGGGTGTCAGGAGATGAGCAGTTTTGTTGGGGCAGTGTAGTGAGCTTTATTCCTTGAAGTGTGTGCCCTTCTGACCGGCAAAATATCTGATCTCTGTCCCCTCCTGCCAAGCTGGATGGGGCTGTCACTGTGCCCTGAGCACCCTGCACTCCTGTCTCTGCTCTCAAAACTCCTTGCATCCAAAGGAGATATTTCCCCAGCACTGAGGGTTCCTCTTCTAGTTTTGTAGGTGTTTCACAGGACCAGGGACCTGCTTTATGTTTCTCTGCCTTACCGTGGTCATATCTCTCCATCCAGAAGTTCTCCCAGTGCTCATGATCCCCCAGCCCCACACACTGCATCCAGCTGGCTGGGATGTCCTCTCCTCTTCTTTTTTTTTGCAACAGCATGGATTGGCAGGAAAAGGGGGAATGGCTTCAAAAAGACAGAGGACAGGGTCAAATGGGATATTAGGAGGAAATTCTTCCCTCTAAGGGTGATGAAGCCCTGGCACAGGTTGCCCAGAGAAGCTGTGGCTGCCCCTGGATCCCTGGAAGTGTCCAAGGCCAGGTTGAATGGGGCTTGGAGCAACCTGGGCTAGTGGAAGGTGTCCCTGCCCATGGCAGAGGGTTTGGAACAAGATCATCTTTAGGATCCCTTCCAACCCAAACCATTGTAGGATTCTATGATTCTCCCTGCTTCTCCTTCCAGACACAAGCCTGCCCTCCCCCCAGCTACCCCATGTTTACATATTTATTTCCTTTCAAGTAGAGCTTTTTTTTTTCCCACTCACACAGAAAGGGTTCAGCAGGGGAAGGTCAGAGTTTTTCCTTGGGGAGCATGACCCAGGTGGAGCCAGCCCTGTCCCCCTTCAGTGCTGTCTGTCTGGGCAGCCTGGAGAGGAACCAGGGGACACACGACAAACAGGGACAGGGGAGGTGACACTCTGTGTGTGTGTGTGTGTGTGTGTCAGCTCACATTTGTTTCATTGAGAACAGAGGGAGAGAGGAATTGAGAGGAAGGCGAAAAACACATCAGTGGGGAAAAAAACCCACCCAGATAATAAAAAAGTAAGTGCAAGTGACTGAGAGAGCACAGGCAGGAGAGACGGCACTTCTGAGCAGCACGGGCTCTAATCTCGTTACTGACTTCAGTCCAGGAGGCTGATACACCCCTGAGGGCAGGTTGGCATTTTGATGCTCCTAGTTAGGGAAAACATGAACTGGGAGAAGCTGCATTAACAAGCAAATAAATCTGTGGCTGGCTGGCAGCAGAATGAATCCGGCTGTTTGTCAGCAGTGTTTTCGTGGTGATGCATGGACAGGGTGGGCTGCTGGCAAAGCTTCCCTCGCTTCTCCCCCTCGGAGCCAGTGCTTGGTGGCGAGGGAGAGGGAAGGTCATGGGATTTCCAGAGAACAGGGCTGAATAAAATTATCTTAAGGTGAAAAGTCAAGCCTGAAACAGGGTATTTTACGAAGTGCACCACTGCTGACCCCAGCCAGCTCGAGCCAAGTGGGACCTGCCCAGCAGGGAAGTCTCATCACTGAAAGGAGATGTCTCTGATTTATAGCAAAAGTCAAAGTGCCCGTGATTTCAGACCAGAAGGGGAGTAAAAACAAAAATCTCCCAGTATCTGCATGAGGCTGATTCTTAGAGGAGCATCCCAGGAGGCTGGCTGGCAAACCTTAGGAGAGTCACTTGGGCCCATCCTGCAGTCATTTTTCGGGCTCACACACCACACAGGGGTTTGGGAGCTTTGGGATCTCTCAGGGGAGAAGCCTTGCTGTGGTAGGAGCATCTCTCTGTGAGGAGAGTCAATGGTCAGGAGGGAGACCAGCAGTGATTTGCAAATCCTTGTTTTTCTGTGAGAGGGCTGCGGTCTCTGGAAAAATGAAACTTCAGAAGGTCTCACATCTTTACACAGAGGATGGGGAAAAAAAACCCAAAAAGCTGTGAAACCTGGACTTTCTCCACACCCCCTCCAGCAAAGGAAACCTCTGGCTCTGAAAGCTTCCTCCAAGGCAGCTTGTGCAGAACAAGGGTGTCAATCACAGGTTTTTGTCTTGCTCTTTCAGGATCCAGATCAAAACTCACTGAAGACAAAATTCTTTTCACAGACATCCATGGCGGGTTTTTTCATCGCACTGTAATTTTCCATTTAGGAATCTGATCGGATTAAACCTTCTAACCCCTCCACAAGGGAGAAAGAGAGGAACAGCAAGTACTGAACTGTCTCCTGCAAGCTTGAGGGAGAGACTCAGAGCAATTTAGCACTAACCATTAGTACAGAGGAGAGCCACTGCAGGGCCTGATTCTCTTCCCACCTGCACTGATGCTAACCACGTGTAACTCCACAGACAAGACTGCAAGGCCAAGGGTAGAGTCAGGCCCCTCTATCCTTTCTACCTTCATAGCATCACTAAATACCCTGTTTTCCAACCAAGCTGAAGTGGGAATTTGTAGGAATAATAATGATGATTAATCATGATTTGCACTTTTCGGGCATTTTTCTTCTTGGGAACTCATAGTTCTTCCGAAACTGAAATTAATTATGCTGTATAACCCCTCTCTTGAGTAGGTCAAGGAGAGTTAGGGGCCGTTTCCACCTCCCATGGAAGCAAAGGGAATGTGTGAGCAGCTCAGAGCTGCCCGTCCCTCCAGCACAGGCTCAGATGAAGGACCTGGCATTGAGCAGAGACCACGAGAGTCTCTGGGGAGCAGCAAAGCACCAGGGGCTGGGATGACCCTGAGATTCCCAATTCCATTCCAGAAAAATGAGTCTTGGCCTATAGTTGGGAGTGAATTGTTTCTCTTTTGAGAGATGCATAAAGTAATAATATTAATAATGATATTATTTATCTGCTTCCAGAGTGGAATATAATGAGACCTTTTTAATTTTCTTGTAACACTTAAGGGAGAGTTGTCTGTGCTGCTGATCCAGTGTGCTGGTGATAAAGAGGAATAACTGAGCTGTGGAAGATTCAGATTCATTTCACCTCTTCTTCTAATTAAGAACAAGGATTTGAAGCAGGCTCTCTGAAGAACCAGGTGAACATCTCCCTCCAGAGCTTCTCAGCTGTTCTCTCCCACTTTCTCGCTTCTCCTTTCACAGAAATTTGACCCAAAGTATGAGAAACCTTTCCCCATAAAAAGTCATCAAATCAGGCAGAGTCCCCCAGAGCTTTGGACCCCAGAGCCTGCATTTCACACCAGCATAGAAACACTGAGCCTTTCTCAGCTGTTCCTCCTAATCAGGCCCCACATTCCTTATCCTGGAGGAGCTGAAAATACACTAAAAGACAGTGGCTTATTTCACAAGTGCTCAATTAATTCAGAGAAAGCCTAAAAACAGCAGAAACCTCAAATTTCACGGGTCCTGTTGGCTGTGAAGGAGCTTAGGAAAAGCACAGCAACATGAAAGCAAGGCATGCAAGCTAAAAAGTTCCCAGCAGGCTGAGTCACTGCAGGAAGGCTCCTCTGTGCCATGGAAGCTCAGCAAACCCGACCTGTCTTCTCAGCCCAGATTTCATCTCCTCCCTCCTCATCCTGCCTCCTCGTTTGCTGCTTGCCACAAACAAATCCTTGGCAGTTTTATTCAGTTTGTTAGGTTTCCCCACACCCTGGGAACTCGGGGAATGGGTGAGGTGCTGGATTCCAGGTTTCTCAGTATCAAAGCCCTGGTGAGTTCAGTGGGGTCACTATCTGTTTGAGCACAAGAAGTATGGGAGAGAGCAGAGAAATGAGGAGAGAGGAGGGAGTTGCAGTCCCAGGGAAGTTCCCCTGCAGTCAGTGGGGTTGCTGCAGGTGATGGACCCACCAGCCCTCCCCAGGGAACCACCCAAGAGCAGCAGCCTCCCTATGAATAAAAGGCACTGCAAGGTGACAAACTGACCATTTAGTGAAAAGGGGAGCCCTCCTGCTCATGCATCTTGAGGCATTTGAGGGGGGACCCCTCAGAATCACAAGCACATGTTAAAGCTCCCCTTGGCACTTCACCAACAGCTCAGCACACCTGGCCAAGAACTGGGCTTTAAAGGAGGTAAATCAAGAAATAAGCACAAACTCAATGTGATTGAAGATGCACCAAGCCTACAGCACAGGGAAGGGTGTCCTCCCATCCAGGTGACATGGATGTGCCCAGTCAAACCTCAAAAGAGCTGCACAAGCAGCAGAATGCTGGTGCATGTGTGTAGCAGAGACAAATTGTCCTTTGCACACACACATGTGCACTCATGGCCTCCATGGATCTCACTGCATAAGCACATGATGGTGAGAGTTGAGGTGCTCTGTGTGCCACCCTGCTTTTGGGGTGTCATGGGAAGGGGAAAAAAAAGATGAGAGACATAGCTGGAAGCAAGAGACGAGCCCACCACAGGCATCTGTCTTCCCCTGGGCATTCCCACCCTGCAGGGAGTGGGTATTGCTGTCCTCAGGCACAAGAAACTGCCTTGATAAAATCAGGCTTACAGGTATTAGGGGACAGGCCTTCATTTGGTTAATTTTCAAGGTTCTTCCTATCTCCTGCCAGCAGCACCAGTGCCTCAAGGCTCCTTGGGAAGGCTCAGCCAGCCCCTTTCCAGCCTTGACTACCTGTCTCAGACCAACCTGTTTGCTTAAAGGCATCACTGCATCTGCCAGGAGACCCCCCTGCACCTGAAGGAGGCAGCCAGGGCTGAATCCCTGAATTCCTGACTTTGCACAGCAAATCCTCAGAGCACACCTGCAACCCCTTTCTGCCTCCCACTTCTCCCCTCCATCCAGTCTCCCTGAATTCAAGGGAAAGGCTGAAGGCAAGGAACCCATGGAATAAGTGACCTGCAGGATACCCCACAGACATCTGTTCAACCACAGCTCAGCAGCTGAAAAGTTAAACTAGAAATTAATCTATAAATACATACGTGTTTATATGCAAGTATTTGTATGTATTTATAAATACACCTCCATTTATAAGCAAAATTATAAATTACAATTCATCCAGACCTGAAAATTACATCTGCCTGCTGCTCTTGCCACTACAAATGAAAATCTAAGCACAGCTGGGTCAAAAGTTGCTCCACTGAAGATTTTTCAGGCCATGGATGTTATTCAATGAATGCAAAAGAGCTTGCAGGAGTAGGACAATTTCACTTATATTTTATTGCTACTTTGCCATTTATTTTGACTTTCTTTTTGGACTCTTACCACATTATCACTTGTAAAAGACCCTAAAAGTCAAGATGGAAGTGTCAGAATGAGATATCAACTACCAAAGCCAAAACAGCTCAACACTGGTGATAATTATTTTAAATTAAAGTATTTCTCCACAGATTATTCTGTTTCCACAGGGGGTTGGCGGGGGAAGTTTTATTCTACTTTGAAATTAAATAAGCCCTGGGAATTTCACAGGACATAAAATCTGATTTCAGCTCTATTCTACTTGTTATCTCCTCGCACGCTGATGCAAACTTTCCCTACACATTTCCAAACACCAGCCCCAAGTGCCATCCACATCTATTCCTGGGAATATTCTACTCCACACAGAGCCAGCGCTGTGAGGAAAACACTGAGGCTTCTGCCAAAATGCACCCAAGCCTGTATTTCATCCAAAATTTCATTTCTATATTTAGTTTTAGTGCAGTTCCTACTGCAGCAGTTCTGGCAACATCCCCACTAGCTTTTCTGAAGTTGAAAATTGAACAGTGCTTAAAAGCAGCAGAAAAAAAAAAAATATATATATACAAAAAAAAGATGAAAGCACAGCATGGCTTGGATGCTTCAGGCCCTCTGCCTGCAAATCCTGCACAGCTGGGACAGAAACACAGACAGCTAAGGCTGGAGTGGGGGAGTGTGTGTGTGTGTGTGTGTGTGTGTGTGTGTGTGAAATGGGTGACACAACCATTGTCAGGGCCATTTTTGGTGGTCAGGTGGCACATTTTTGTCAGGGCCAAAAATATAATGTTCATTTTAGGAGGTTTTTATGTTTTAGAAGCTGCTCAGTGGAGTAGTGATGATTTCCCTGAATACAGACTGATTTACAAGGGCATGTAGGGATAGACAAGGGGAATGGCTTTAAACTGGCAGAGAGCAGGGTTGGATATCAGGGGAAAGTTCTTCCCTTTGAGGGTGGGGAGGCCCTGGCACAGGTTGCCCAGAGAAGCTGTGGCTGCCCCATCCCTGGAAGCGTCCAAGACCAGGTTGGACAGGGCTTGGAGCAACCTGGGCTAGTGGAAGGTGTCCCTGCCCATGGCAAGGGATTGGAATTAGAACATCCTCAAGGTCCCTTCCAACCTAAACCGTTCTGTGACTTAATCATTTAGCTGAAATAACCCCAAACAGCTTTGTCTGGGATCAACCAACCAACCACGCAGCTCCTCCTCCGAGGACCAAGAAGGGAAGAGCCCAACAAACCCCAGCGCTGCCGGGGGAGCCGAAGCACAAGAAACCCTCGGCGCTGGCAGACACCGAGCCTGCTCCCCCTCCCCCCCAGCGCGACAAGTGGCTCTGCACCGTCCCCACGCCGTTCCCCGCATCCCAGCTCCGCGTCCCCGCATCCCCGCGCCGCCCACCCGCGGCCGCCCGGCTCCCGTGGAGCTCCGACGCCACCTGCCGCGCACGGGGCTCGCTGAAACCCCGGTCCCAAGGCCACCGAAGTCCGGTCGGGAGCACCCCAGGCCCCTCCCCAAGCCTGTTCTCAGTCAGTATAGGAGGGACTTGAGGAGCTGCTGGAGTGAGGATGCAGCCAGCCTGCTCCTGGGACAACCAGAAAGCACCATGGACCTTGATTTTATATATATTTATATATTTATATATGCATGTCTATATATGTATATTAATATTTTTTAATGTGGATTTGAAGGATTTTCTCAAAATCCTAGAGGAAATCCGCCACAGGAAAAGCAGATGGAGATAGGAGGGAGGGCTGATCCTAATGCAATGTGTCCCAAAAGGCAACGATGTTGAGACTTTACTAAAGTGTGGGAAAACTTTGTGTAGTGCTCTCTCTCCCTCTCTGTGTCAACCCCTCTGCTCCCTATGTAAAGCTTGCTGCTCTTTTTGGGGTTATCACTGCACTGTCTGTGGGGCTGGGGAGCCCTGCAGGGAGACTGGAGGAGTGATGTCCATGCAGGTGTTTTACTTTGCATGGAAAAACAGGGATTTCTTCATGGAGGGGGCTTTCCCTGTGATCTCTGTGTGTATGCTAAGCCAGGGTGGCTTGCACACTCCTCTAAACTTTATTTCAAAGCCCTGAGCTTAGCCCAGCCTGTGATGTCCCACTGCTGTGTTCTGCTCCTGCCCACACTGCAAAATGAGACACTGGGAGCCCAGCAAGGGAAAACCAGAGAAGCAGGATACATCCTGCCCACTGTATCCATTTTATTGGCTAATATAGGACACTACAGGTTCCCACTAGAGAAATGCTGGGCAGCCTGAGCCCCCTTTATGCCACACACCAGATGTGGGCTGCAGGATAGCAAAGGGAAGAGATTTTTAGGCAAAGCCCCAGGGAGAGCCAGGGCTGGAGGCAGGGGCCAGGCAGGCAGGCTCAGGGAGCTGCTCAGCCCGGCAAGTGTCACGTGTGGGGTCACAACCGCAGCAGCCACAGCTAAAAATACAGAGAGGGCAGGTTTGAAACAAGCTTTGTGAGCTTTAACCGCTGCAAAGAACAAGGGGCCCCCGGAAAGGCACTGATTGAAATGGTTTGAGGTCAGAGTGTCTGAGCAGCGCTGTTGCTCCGGGAAGACTTGCTGCTCCACAGCACCTCTCGCTCCAGCCAGGGCTGGCAGGGAGCAGCAAAACACAGTTTGCATTGAGCAAAGCTCATGTTGGGAAGCTACAGCACAGTCCTAGTTATAGGTATCAAGAAATCACATGTAGATGGTTGAAGAAGGAGGGCTCTTCACCACCATCACTTTGCAGGATCAGACCCTCACGCACACACAGAAATCTTGGGCACCTTGGAAATGCTGGAGAAGGACAAGCCTGGGATGTGGGGACTGTGTGAGGAACAGGGAGCCCATTGGTGCACTGCATGGTGCCTGGAAGTCATTAGTTCTTCTATTTCATGCAGCATTGACAGCTCTGAAAGGCTGGTCAGGAAACTACACAGAGGATCTCTGCTCTTAGGATGCTGCTGCTTTCAAGGGATTTAGAAGAGTTGACTTAGTTTGCATGAAAAAAAGAGATTTCAGTCCCAAAGTTTGCTTGTAATTTCTTTGGGAAACAAGGAGAAAAAAAATCCCACTCTAATCAGAAAAATTTGCTAGAAGTATTTCTTTTGGAGCAATTCTAAGCTTCGTGATTGGTTTTCAAGGGGGAAACAACCTTAACCCAACCCACACAGCAACCTGCCTAGTTTTCCACACAACCTCTGCAAAACAGGGAATAATAAACACTCCTTTATCCAGTAGGCATGTTAGTGAGGCTTCATTAACTCCGAGGCTCAATTAAAGTCTCTAAAAGGCTTTAAGCTGCTTGACCAAAAGGCTCTATGAAAATTAATTTAGTGCTTTTGTATCTGCTCAGCACCGGGACTGCAGAGAGATGCTGTGTCCCCCCAGAATGGGTAAGGAGGTGATGGCTGGAGAGGGGAGGCAATGGCTTATCTGAGGGCATGGACTGGCCACAATGAGGAGGGAAGAGCCCTGATTTTTAAGCCCTGGATTTCCTGGCTTGCAGCTGCAGGCTGAGAACAGCCCGCTCATCTCTTCCCAGCTGTAACATCTGCCTAGCTTGGGAGCCTGATGAGACAGTTTGAAGTAGGAAGGGGGGTTTAACTGCACATTTTATGGCTACTAAGAGTCCCCCTGAGCCAAAGAGGCTGCCTGCTGCACGGGCAGAGAGTCAGGGGCAGAGAGGCACGTCCAGGCTGAGCAGCACTCAGAGAATCCCTGGCTGCGTGAAGGGACACTCAGATAAACGCTACGCCCGTGCCTCGGTGGCAGATTTACCAGGCTGTTTGCGTCTCCGGTGTAAATCCAGGGACTTAGAGATAAACCCAGTCCATAGCAAGGAATTGTTTCAACAAAGCAGGGCCTGTCAGGAGCAGGGTTATGTTGACAGAGTGGCAGTCCCAGCTCTTGGCATCCCGCAGCTGGAGCCGTTATTTACACAGCCCTCTCATCCGAGCATGCGGCACTTTTTTGCAGATGCAAGGAGTTAGTAGGAGATACGGGAGAGCAGCAGCATTCACTTGGACTTTCCCAAGTAGCCAAGAGGAGCAGAGGCATTCCTGGAGCCCGGGAAACCTAAGTCCTCAGAGTGTGGTCATTTCCTCAGTTTTCCCCATCTACAACTCAGCGTCAGAGTCCATCCAGAAGGTGGAGGGTCTGGTACCTCTGTGTGCAAGCAGAGTGCTTAGTAAATAACAGGCAAAGTGGAGGGGAATGAGGGAAAGCACTGAGAGAAATTAAATGGGAAAAGATGGGCATTGGTGAGATGCTCTGCTCTGAACTCAAGTAAACCCCCATCTCTTTTCTCCTGCTCCCTGACAGTTCTGCCTGCAGGTCTGCATTCAGCATAGGCTCCTCAGTAATAAATATGAGAGTTTTATGCAACAGAGTAGTTGTTAAGTGTTGAATAATTCTCTCCATTTGTACACTTCAAGCCTCAGACACCAAGTAGAGATGACACAGCTCAGTCAGAAGAGGAAAAAAACATCCAGGTGTGGGGAGAGCTGAGCTAAAGCCCCATGGAGCAGCTCACAGCAGAGTCCTGGCTTTTGCTTTCTCACCAAACCTCTGCACCATCACTTCATCCAGCTGATGCTGGAGCAGGGCCAGCTGGAGCAGCCTGCCACAGGCCACCACTCAGATGTGTCTCATCAGGGCTGGGGGGAGCAGCAGGACCCCCTCCCCTTGCCCACTGCCACACTGCCCCACATCCCCAGGTGCCTCTTGACTGGCTTTTCCACAGGGACACACTGGTGACTTATGGTCCCAGCAGGACCTTCATGTTCTTCTCTGCCTGTGCTGATGCCTGGGGTCATTCCTCCCCAGATAAAGGGGTTATTCCTCTCTTATTTAACTTCATGGGATTCCTGCTGGTCCATTTCTCCAACCTATCAAGGTCCTCCTGAATGATGTCAGAACCATCTGCTTTATCAACCCCTCCTCACAGTTTTACATCACCTGCATCCTCACTGAGGGGCTCTCTGTGCCATCGTCTGGGTCTTTAATGAAGATGTGAAACAACACCGGCTTCAGGATTGACCTCTGGAATTCCCCACCAGTCACTGACCTCCTCTCCATGACCTGTGTGGGCTCACAGTGCCCAACTCTGGGCATCTCACAGCAATTCTCATGACTCCACCTGGCCAATCTGCTTGAGACCCTCCAGAGGCAGATCAGTTTTACCCTCCCTCTTATAAAGATGGGGGAAACTGGAACCAAAACTTCTCAAATAATTCACTCATAAAAAATAAGCAGGGAAGTTCCCACTGGGTTTGAAGTGACTGTCTCGGAGAAGCAGGATTGGGCAATGCTTGACACTAAATATCCCTCCTGGAAGAAATTTCTGGTGCACCTTCCCAAAGGCCAGCAGCATATTAGTTTCAGAGCCAAGAAGTTTCTGCTCATAGCTCACAGCTTAAAGCAGGAGGCAGAGAAAGCAGCTCTTGAGACTTTAGCACTGCCTTAATAGAAGACACCGCAGTAAGGGAAATATTATATTAAATCTCTATATTTATATGTGTAACAAAAGTGGTATCAGCAAAATCCTACAGCATCAAAGCAAATCACTTACCTATTTTTAGCTGTGTGATTTAGTCACACACTCTGAGGAAATAAGGTCAGGTTCTTTGCGATGGATCCCTTTCTCCCCATCTCTCGCTATTTTTTCCTGTCCTTATTAAAATTCCCCACTCTGCAGCAGAGCTTTAGGAGGTGGAACCTTCACTCCATCCTCACCATCTGCAGGGTCAAGCTGTAGCCCTGTCCCAGTAGGAGTCTGTCCTGCTGTCAATGTGTCTGGATTGGAGGTAACAAAGGCAGTGCCAGGATTTGCATCCAAGCATCTCCAGTGCTGCTGGGGGGATCTCAGAGCCAGTCCCATGGTGGTGAAAGGGAAATGCTGCCCCTGATGCCATCAGGGAGCTGCTCTGGGAATGTCCTGCTGTGGCACTGCTGCCTCCCTCTGCAGCCTTCAGCACAACCCTCTCCCTGCCTCAGTTCCCCCAGTTCCAGCATCACACTTTGGCATCTTCTTTAAAAACGTGCAGTTACAAGCTGTAACAGGAGAAAATTAGGTCAGGGCCCCTTTTAAATGTCATTGGAAGAACAATTCCAGCAAATAATGGGGAAATTATTCTATTTCTTCAAGTATTTCGTTACCCAAGATCTTTTTCTAGTTGTTGTTCTGGCAGCCATTTTTTACACTAAAAAAAAAAAGTAATAATTTTTATATTTAAAAGAGAAACTACTGGCAAAAGTCCCACAAAGAAAATGTTATTTTCTACCTAACTGTACAGCACCTCAACATCATTAGCAGTGACAAACAAGTGATGGAATATAATTTAAGAAATTAAAATCCATTTATTTATTTCTTTCCTGTGTGATTTTATTAGCTCTGTTTTCATTTTAGCTGCTACCAAGAGGTCTAATCTGGGAAACAATAACACATTCATCTCATGGTGCAGCTGAACTTCGAACCTCTTGGTCCAGCAAATAATAACCTTTTTGCTGCTTCTTTTTTCAGTTTGATCATTCGCTATTATTTAAAACTGCAGCATTAACTGCTGTCTAATACACTTTGATATTTTTCCTGTTGAGCAAGGCCATGATTTATAGCCTTACTGTTCTACGAGTAGAGTTCCTGACTTCTGAAAATTTCATTTTGCCTTGCAATCTGCAGTAATATACACATAAAAACATTAAAATTGGCCCAAACTTGATTTCTGGACCATGTGAAACCAAACTTGTTAATAAGAAGATATAAAAATCTTTATCAATTAGTTTTTCAGTCAGTCTCAAGTCAACTAAAAATTTCTTCATTTTGATGATCTACAACTAAGAATAACCTAAAAATAATTTTGATTTTAGAAATGTTTTCAATTTTTTTAAAATGTTGAGAGTGTAAAGTAGAGGACCCTGACCCTACGAAATACATTATTTCAGCTTCTCTTATCAAAATGATCCCAAGGTTGTGAAGATAAAAGTGACAAATAAATAATAATAAATAAAATATTTTCATTGGAAAGACTAATAATATCTACAAGGAAAAGAAATATTTCAATACTGTTTCCAATTTTGGATGGAGGATATAGTCTCTAGCCCTTAAAATGTATTATTTTACAGCTATGTATTGATATTTGTTCAAAACTAGATGCTTTTTTTTTCTATATTCATTATTTACCACTCAGAGAATATATTTTGTTGGTGTAAATGATGTTGTTTTGTGTCCTGGGGCAGCAGAGTTAAGGTTATTGTTGAAACTTTAATCAATACCTTTGATGCTTTTTGGTCTCTGTGTTTTTTGACCTGCTGATTCTATATTTGTTTTAAATCTTGCCATTGAATAACAACAAAAGAAATCCTACTCTTTCCATGAATAACTGCAAGGAACTAATTATGTGCCTGTAAATTAATGGTCTATTTACTGCCTTAACCTATCTTAACAAAGATTTTGTTTGGGGATATATTACTAATGAAAAAGCCTTGACATCTTAATACTCTCCTGGGCAAATCGTTAAAATAGATTCCAAATGCAATTAAAGAAAGACTTTTTTTTTAAACCACTGTATTAGGAGATAAATAGTCACATTCTCCCCCCTCAATGCTTGTTTGTAAATCCACAGAATTCCCATTAACTCCATGCTTCTTGCCTCAAAACTGGGCTGCTGCGGGTGGACCTGGAGAAATGGTTGGGACAGGAGTTGGGGTTTGGGTTTGCTTTTATTTTTTGCATGTGAAGTGAAAAATTGAAATGAGGGAAATCCCCAGAGGTGGCAGCAGAGGAGGAAACACTGGAAGCAGAAATAGTGACCTGGGGTTGGAATCTCCTCAAGGAGAGCAAGAGTGACTCTCTTCTCCCAGCCACCAGCAGGGCTTTCTCCAAGCATCCACAGGTCTGGAAGAGCTGCCCACTGAAATTTCCAAAACACCTTTTCGAAGATCATTGCTGACTCTGATGATCTTCTTGATGGTCTTGTGATTAAGGGAGAAAAGGGGGATTTTCCAGCAGTTTCTAACCACTCACACCATGATCTTCAGGATCTTATACAGAAGGAACTTTTTGACCTTTCAAGTCCCCAGGAGAAGTTTTAGAAAGCCAACCCTTCAAATACAACCATTTGAGAAATATTTTCCAACAGAGCCACAGCTTAAGGAGGACACGACCCTAGAATTTCCAATGAAGGGAAATTGCTGGGTTTTCCTTTTCAGGTTCCCAGATCCTTTTCTGGCAGTTTCAAACCTGAGCTCTCAAAAATTTAACTTTTCTTTCTTTTTTTTTCCCCCCCACTCATATATGGAGGAACTATTTTGAGGAATAAGAAGGCAAAAGGGATGGGAATGGATGGACATGGCCCATAACCCTGCTAAGATGCACGGGAGCTATAGATGGACTCATACACATGAAGACAGACAAGGTCCTGCACATCCTCACAGTCTGAACCACCAAGAAGAGGCTTCTGAGCACATGGGAGCAAAGCCATTTCTTCTCTAGGTCTTTGTCCCTTTTCCCCTTTTGTTAGGAGGAGCCCTTTCCACAGCAAGGCCAAATAAAGACCCTCTGACCCCTTCCAGGGCAGGGGAGGAAGGGAGGAGGCAGTTGCTGCCTTTCTGCTACACATTGACATTCAAGCAGCTGAATTAAGCCATAGTTTCATGCCTGCTGGTCCCTCTGATTGGGCTTTTATAATTAGAACAATCTTGTTCCCCGGTGTTCATGAAAGGCCTCCAGCGCTGCTTCACAGGTTTTTGTTACAGCTGAATTTAAGGGAATTTATTTAGCTTATTGCTGCCACTCCCCCATCCTTATTGGCTAACAAGGGCTTTGTTCCATGCTGGGGATTTAGGAGGGACACAGGATTAGGGCAGCCCCACCTCCCCTCCTCCCTCTGTCCCAGATCTGTCTCTCCGGTGCGCACGGGCTCTGCTGGATTACGGCATTGTGCCATCCTGCATCCCTCTGTTCATAAAGGGGATTGATTTACCCCTCTCAGCCCGCTCGCCTTCCTCCCCACCTTCCTCCAGCACTAGATATGCCAGAGCTCCTCATGTCACCACTCAGAGCGACCGTGCTTTGCAAAACAAAAGCTTTTAAGTCCGGGTGGAAAGCGGGAGTGACAGGCGGGAGGGAGAGACTCCGCCCGAGGAAGAGAGAGGGGGAAAAACGATTTACAAGGGAAGGTTTTGTGCCAGCGCTCCGCAAGAAGCAGAGCAACACCCAGCACACCCCGCTCTCACACGGGACACTTTCTCCTGCAAGTGTTTCAAGGGTGGATGCCCGTTCCCCATCCCATCTTCCAGCTATTCACCCTCCTCAGACGTCCGGAGTTGTAGCTCTCCCTGTCCATGGTCCTTAAACCACGCAAGGCTACGACAGCCCAGATCCTGCACCAGACACACATTGCCTCACCACGATTTTGTGCTAACGTCAGCAGTTTCAGCCCTCTGTGGGTTAGGGAAGAAGAGAAAGTTGTATTTTGTTTAAAAGGACAGTTTCAGCCCTGAAGAAGGCATTAGAAAAGCCACTCACTTCCTTCTTCTCAGTTTGGTTTTGTTTTTGTAGATTTATTCTGCCCGTGGTGATTTTCCTGGAATTTAAATATATGCCAGCAGTTTACAAGCCTTTCCCGAGGCTGCCGTAGGCAGTACTGTGTGTTTTCACCTTCCCTGCCTTCAAGATTTAGCTCGAGGGTCCAACCCCTGTGGTAAAATACCTGGCCCTTAAAATTCCAGCCTGCTGCCATCGATCACAACAAATCCTCTTGGGCTTACGAGTCAAACTGAACAAAACTGAGTCTTTAGGACACCAAATGCCAAACCCATAAATATTGGGGTTCAGAGGGGCAGGGGAGGGGATGGAGAGGGGAGGAGGAAATGGAGAGCAGAGCCCTGGGCACATGCAGGGCCCTGTAACAGGGCCACGTGTGCTCACCAGGAAGGTGGGCACTGATCCCCTCAGCCTCAAACGCTGTGCTCACCCCACAGCAGAGACACAGTGAGCTATTTCCAGCAGGTAGGTCATAAATCTCTTGTTTATTGCCTTTTATTATGTTGTTTCAACAGCTCTTAAAGCTGGAACAGCGACCAATTGATAGCTGCTTTAAATCTCTTTCATTTTTCTGCCCATGTTTCTTTATTTTTCGGGGAGGGGGGCATCTGTCTTTTTTGCACCTATCCACCATCTCTTTCCCTTTATGAGCCATGTTTTATGGATCTCCCATTCATGGTGGAAGATGGTGGTGGCATAGAAATGCTGCTGGTGGTTGGGAAAGAGCAGCCACAGAGCACCCACAGAAGGGGACACTGTGTTTATGTTTGGCTGGGAAATGCATAGGACTGGATTCATACCAAAGTGGAGAGAGAAGAGGAGACTGACTCGACGGGAATGATTGACTGCCATGGAATGAGGAGAGACACACAATTAAAAATCCTGTACTTTATAGCAGATGATTATAGCCTGGATCAATTTTCAGGTGTTCATTTGCAATTGCATTCCCTCCTCTTGAATGACTGTTTTATTTTACAGGGTAGAAGACAGCAAGTGCAATTTTGAGGATGGTATCTAAGGGTGTCAGAAGGTCTTTCTGGAGATGTCAGAGGAAAATTATGGATTAAATCCCAGTATCTCTACTCCACTTTGGTGAGACCCCCTCCCCCAACTGGACTACTGCTTCCAGATCTGGGGTCCTCAGCACAGGAAGGACAAGGACCTGCTGGAGCAGATCCAGAGGAGGCCACAAAAATGATCAGAGGTATGGAACACCTTTGCTATGAGGAAAGGTTGAGAGATATAGGATTGTTCAGGCTGGAGAAGAGAAGGCCCCTGGAAGATCTTCTTGCACATTGCAGTACTTAAAAGGGGCTTATAAGAAGGTTGGGCACAAATTTTTTAATAGGGTCTGTTGCAATAGGACAAGGGGTGATGGTTTTGAACTAAGAGGGTCAATTTGGATTGGATAAAAGAAAAATGGGTTTTTACAGTGAGGGTGGTGAGGCACTGGCACAGGTTGCCCAGAGAAGCCGTGGCTGCCCCATCCCTGGAAGTGTCCAAGGCCAGGTTGGATGGGGTTTGGAGCAACCTGGGCTAGTGGAAGGTGTCCCTGCCTATGGCAGGGGGTGGAATGAGATGATCTTTAAGGTCCCTTCCAACCCCAAGCATTCCATGGTTCTATGGTCACAAGAAGCCCCTGTGCAGCCCCTCACACAGACTCCAAGCTTTAGGGTTACCAGGGAGCTCTGAGTGACAGAGGCCACACCAGCAACACCAGCACTGCCAGAGCTTCCTCCGCCAGTGAGTCTGGGGACAGGGAGGTGATCGATGGCAGCGCTAGAGAATGTCAAGCATGGCCCTCCCAAAGCCTGTATTTTTCCAAGGGTTGATCAAAATCATTATTTTGGTCAGGATAGCTATCTACTAGCAAAATAGAGTTTTCCCATGAAAACATTTCATAAGGATATGTCCACAGCACTGAAATTTATAGGGAGGAGGGGAAAAACCAAGTGAATTATTTCAACAGTGTTTGCTCCAGTTCTCATTTTGATTACCTTCATTTTGACAGGTATTTTAATATATTCATATTTTCATGCTTTGACCTTATCAGAACGAAACGCTTCATTCCATCTAAATGAAGGGATTACAAATGGGCTGGATGAAACTCCTGGCTGTTCTGAATCTGAAAATGTGACAACTCCTGTTCCACAGAAAAGTTCCAAATTTCCACATCTCATACACATTCCAAGCAAACTCCCCAAAGAGTGAAAAGGTCTCGAATGAACACCAATTAAAAGTCCAGGACCACTCATCACACAGTAGCATTTTTAGGCAGGTTTCCAGCCTTCATTAAGACATCTAAACTCATTTTCATGCTGAATTCAGACTGGCCATGTCGGAGAACTTACCTGAATGGTGTTTTTTTAAGCACCTGAAAATCCAGTCCCAGGTTCTCCAGGCACATCTGATCCCACAGCCCTCAGCACATCTTTCAAAGCCCCTTTTCTGGCTGGAGGTGAGGGCTTTTAGCAGCCCATTAGCTGTAAGGAGCCCCTTTTCAGAGATTTAAAGAAAACACCGAATAACAAAAGAATATGTGGTTAAGAATAAAAAAAATAACCAGTTGCAGCAATCAACATCCTTCCCAGACAGAGTCTCCCGTGGCTGGGGCTGTGTGCTGTGCAAGAAGCCACCAGCCAGCAAGGTCCCTCCTGCACCATCTGGGAGGCCAGGAAAAAATCATCTTCAGACATCAAGGGTTATGTATTTCCATCCAATGCAAAGGGATTTGTACCAATAATTCCCAAAGGCCGAGTGTGAGATTACCAGACCAGGTGCACATGCCAAAAAGGGGGGTGGAGGGAGGGCTCTCCACGTATTTAATCCACAGAACAGGTTTCTTCCGATCCAAAATGGGAATTAACTGCCTTATTTTCTTTTTAATTCAACAGGAGGGAGCAAAACCCAGAATTTCTCAGTGTGCTACTCCTAGTTTTACCATAAATACAGCCAGATCCCATGTCTTGGCTGGCCCCTCCTTTTCTGAGTTAGGTAGCAATTTGTTCTCCTGGGAATTGTGACAAAACCACAGCATCGCTGATGGATGGGATGTCACCAGTGAGGGAATTCTCACCTGAGAGCTCTTGAAGCCAGGGGCACACCTATGGTCCAACACCTTCATCCCAGCACTCCATTACTGCTTTTTTAAAGCACTCCCATATAAAGGCCAAGTGTGCATGTTGAAACGTTTGGCCTGTGTGAGCAGGATCAGTTAAAAGGGTGAATAGCTTGTTAATTTATTTTATTATTTTTATGATTTAGATGTGCCAATAAAGCTCTTGGCCAGTTTTCCTCAGTTTTCTTGCTGAGCTGAGGGCAAATTAAACTGACAAAGCAACTTTTTTCCAAGAGTAGAAGAACTACTTTCTAGGATGGCTGTCCAGGTAAACTTATGAACTTTATCCAGAGGTAGAGCTGGGATTTGTAAAACTGCCTTTCTTGCCTTCAGAGAGACATCAACTAAGATTCTCTCTTTTACGCAGTAAGAAAAAAGATACCCCTTTCTGAAAAGCCTCATTCCAAGAAATTTGACAGGTGATCCAAGCAAATAAGCACAGAAATATATTCAAGGAAAGGTGGGATCTAATCTAACACAAATCTGCTCCCAAGAAGGAGTAAGGGTGTCAAAGAACCACCAGGAGGTTCAGGGCTGAAACTACCCAGCTGTGTCTTATGTGTAAACTTCTGAACACGGGTGAAAATTCAGAATCAAAGGCAGATTCCACCCTGCCTCCCCATCAGACCCAGTAATTGCAAATTATGGCCCTCAGCCTGGGAAACCTCGCTGGGCTCTGCTCGTGCTGAGCTGTACAAGGATGCTTCTAATCATGGCTGGCTCAGCACGGCTTTTTCCAGGCTCACAGAATCCAGCCCTGTCCCGACTCCTGCCTGCAGCCTCATTTAGACTTTAGAACAAGAGCTGTGCTGACAGTGCAAAGTGGGACAGCTCACAGGGCCAGGCAATGCCTGGCTGTGGGCACCTGCAACCCAAACCAACCCCAAACCTCCTCCCACTCTAACACATCCCAGCCAGGGCACTAACAAATACATGGGCCCAAAGGTCTGGGGCTTTGGGGTTGTTTTTTAGCACCATTAACAGCATAAAAACACCCACTCTGGAAATCCTTGTGTAAGAAAAAAAAAACCCAAAACATGTGTGAGGTTAAAAGGCACCTCAGTCAGAGTTTGAGCCTTCTGGCACATCTGCAGATCAAACTGCCATAGGCACGGCCTGAGCAACCTGGCACCAAAACCCAGTGCCCCAGTTTCCTCATTTGGGGGTATAAGGCAGCAATATTCCCCTTGCAGAAGCCTCTCTGCATTTGGGAGTTGGCACAGAGGCCACTGGTACTGGAAACCTTGCAAAACTCAAGACTTCTGGATCCAGGACACTGCTGTTTTGCATTAGCAGGCTATTTATTAATAACCATTGTCACAGCAATCAAATATTGTCCATAAATATTCTCCACAAACAAAAACAATCCCTTAAAAAACTTCAGTCTCAAATCCAAGTGCCAGAATGGGACTTGGTGACTCAGTTTCTTACTATTTCTGCCTTTAAGAGCCTCAGCACTGATAAGATTGCTTGGAGCAGCCCACGTTCAGCAGTTTAATGGGTACCAGCCCAGACAGACTAATGGATCTGGAGACCAGGAAAGAGCAGGAAGGTGAGCTGAGTGCAGAATATTGAGGCTTTTAAGGCAGAAAAGTAGCAGCTAGACATGGAGCATCTGACTCACAGAGCCTTGGTGGAGACAGATATCCTCGCTGGCTGTCCTCAGTCATCCATCACACCCATGAAAACTGTTCATTTCTAGAAATACTTTGCAAAATGCAAAGCAGAGCTGGGAAGGGTTCCTGGGGCACAGGGCCAGACATGGAGCTGGGTGAATTATTGTCCAGTCTGAGCTCACAGGCTTTTCCCTCTCCCAGAGAAGCGCATTTCCATTCTTGAGGCCTCATATCACCACCAAGGAGGTGTCAGCGCCCCAGAGGAACCAAATGTCCTTGTTCCATCCAGCACCATCCATTTCTCTAGCTCTGAGAGGTCCAGACAAGAAAATCTGCTCCTCCCTCTCATAATTCTCAGACCTTAATAAATAAGGGTTGCCAGGGAGAAGGAGGTACTGGATTCAGTCCTGTGCAGGGACTTGCCCAAAAGGTGTTTTACCTGCATGCTGTCACTGGTAGGTGACTTTCCAGGGCATGAGCCACAGAGGACAAACTTCAGTCCACTTCAAGATGCATTTCCAGACAGTGCTGCCTGGGATCTAGGGGAAAAAAAAAAGAAACAAAAACAAAACATCCCCAAACAAACAAACAAACAAAGGAAAAAAAGAAGCCAAACAAACAAAACCAAACTTTTGATGCATCTGCCATATCAGAAACAGAGCAAATAGGGGAGGATTTGCTAAAAATGGCTCTCGTGCTCATTCAGTGAAACCCTTGGGGTCTTTGTTTTGCTTTTTAGCAAGAGAAAATCCTGCTTACATAGGAGGGAAAGAAGATAGAAATCAGGGCCACCGTGTGTCCTTTTGCAACAATATTTGTAGAATGATATTTATGGTTCCCAAATTGCCTGTGCAGTGGATGATCCTTTGCCCTCCCCTCCCAGGTATCAAGTATTCCGAGGAATGAATAAGGGTTTGCACCAGCAGGAAGATGAACTGAGAACATGTAGAAATCATTTGAGTAAACCATGAGTTGCCAGCAGAGAATTAAGCACCTGCTGGACTCCTCAGTGATATGATGCAAGGGGAGGCCAGGAGGGGCAAGAGACTGGAGAGAACAGGAGTGATCCCATAATTAAACAAGAGGTTTTCTCTAAAGCTCCCCCGTGATGGATTTCCTCCTCCAGGCTGGGAACCAGCTCGTGTCATTCGGTTTTGTTCCACCAGACATAAATAACAGCTCTCCTGGGACTTGTGAGGAGGGTAAAAATGGCATTTAGCAGAAAAATTGCGACAAGGACAAGGATGCAATGGAGACCCTGAGTGAGGGATGCAGAAAGCAAGGCGGAGACAAATCGCAGATTTATCCTGACCTTCCCTCGAGGCACCCCTCCCCCTTCCCAAATCCACAAAGTGAGCAAGGCAGAAATCAATGGCTCAGCACAGCCACAAAGATGGTGAGGAAAACAGCAGATGGACAGGACGGTAGATCAGGAAACAAAACCTTGCCGGGAAACAAGATTCCAGGGCAGGGAAGAGAGAAACATCCCATTTCACAAGGGATGCCATCCTTGTGACAACACCTGGACAACTTCAAACCAGGAGATTTCTATGCACATTGCAGGGGGTGGTAAACCACTCTACCACACAGCCAGGAGAGGGCTGAGCAGACGAGCAGCAGTCTTGCAGATGCCTGGAGTTTTATCAGACTTTTCTGTCACTTTGCTGTCCAGTGAGGAGCTGGGATTTCCAGAAGACCTGCCTTTTGGGGTTTAAATCTTGAGATCATACCTGCAAATGTGAGCTCAGGCTTTCTGATTGCATTCATCTGAATTTCTGAGCAAGGTCTTTTTGGACAGAGAAGTGCTCCTCCTCCTACAGACCTGAACCCCTCAGCTAATGCCCTACAACAACGTTGTGCACCTTTTCACTTTAGTTACTTAAATTAAATTGCATCTCATCCCTGGCAAATTTAAAAGGCAGTCGGCAAACCCTCCGAAGAAGAGCCATGATGGAATTCAATTTGTGTCGACTCCAGGCTGGCAGGGATTTACAGCCCTGCTCGATCCAACACAATGCACTTTATTCTTTTTATAGGGCAGCCTGAATGCAATGGTGTAAGAGGCACGTTGGAGGGAGTCGAGCAGAAGCTGAAGAACAGGAAGGGATTTTATAGGTACAATAAGATTTATGAAAAGAGACTTTTCTCTGGAGCAGGAAGCAAGGGAATTTCCAAAAGCATCAGAATACCTCTGCTCTTCTCCAGTTGCCTTTAATGGTGAGAGGAGTCAATCGTGTCCTTGAGGGGTTTTATCATAAAATAGAAAGGAACACACTGTGGCATAGTGCTCCAGTAACTCAATGGCACAGGGGGTGTCCTGGGGTCCACCACATTCACACACCCTAATTCTCCACACCACTGCTTTCTTGGGATACAACTGCTTCCTAACTTCAGGGATGGTGAGGAGAAAGACTATGGTTGGAAAGCAGGATCCTGGCTGAATTTAGGAGAACATGCAATGCAAACGCTGCTGCTCCCATTAATGGTCCCTTCAGAAGTGTAGTGCCTTGGGATTGTGGGAAGTTATGAACTATCAGTGACCCACCACAGAGCCTAAATGTCACCTCAGCAGAAGAGGAAAATGTCACCTGAGAGTGTCCTCTCTTGCAGGGCATCCTGACACAGCCAAGACTGACTTTGCATCCAGCTCATAAACCACTGTTTGAACTGCAGTGAAATCTTCACTGGGCTGCAGACAAAGCCTGAGCAAAGTCTGGCATGTCAGAGCACTTCTCACATGTCACTCAGTTTCCTGAAAAGTCAAGATGCTGATATTTACCTAAGAAATCCGTAAAGCACTTGGAGACTCTCAGATGTAAAGATGTGTGGGGTAAAGGAGCTCTGCCAACAGCTGTGTGTGAGAGTTCTCCCCCTCCAACAGGCAGAGAAGCCTTTAAGACCCCCGTCGCTGTGGGTCAGCAGAATACCTGCAACAACACAGCAGGTTCAAAGCACATTTTGGAAATCACAGGGAAGGGAGGGGAAGGGTAGGTGGGTCATTTGAGGTCTCCTAAATACTTTTGAGACGCCCAAACCCATCACGTGAGCTGGGACAGACCCCTTGAGGTCTCTCAGTGGCAGAAGACATGACACTGCTGTTCATTCCTTACCTCTGTCCTGCTTCCCCAGCTGCCAGTACTGCAGCTCCTCTGGCTCCAGCCGCAATTAATTGGAAGATCTCCCACTGATTCCTGATTAGCTGCTTTTGATTAGGGTTTAATGACTTCACTCAGCCCCTAATTCACAGGGATGAGCTTCAAAATGCCTGAGAACAGCTCAAACACAGTTACATTTTCTCCCACCTTGGAGCCACCACTTAAGCCCCGTACACATCAGCCCTCTTCCTCTGACCCTGCACTACCTGCTGCCCCCAGCCCTCCTCCTCCTCCCTGTGGCATCAGGCAAACCACAGCCAGGGATGCCAAACTGTGAGTCCTGATGGCAAGGGATGGAGCCAGGGAGAAGTGCAAACACAGAGCTGGATATTTCAAAGCCACCTTGGGACTCGGATAATCCATAAAATTCAGTATTTTGAATGTGGCTGAGCCACAGAGCTGAAGCATTCCTGGAAAAGCCAGGCCAGAGTCAGAATGCTGGACCTGTGGGTGACTAATGTATATTGGAAGGTTCAGGGATGGCCAAGACAGACCTGTACTGGACTTCAGACTTACGAGGAGTGCGATCTGGCCCTCAGTGGAGAACTGCAGTGCAATCTGGAGCTGGACATCAACTGGTGTGTCCTGATCCAGGACTTGGGGCTGAGTGAAAGTCTCAATATCAGTATAGTCCTGAATCCTGGGGACCCCTGGTGGTCTAGTGGTTAAGATGCGGCGCTCTCACCACCGTGACGCGGGTTCAATTCCCGGTCCTGCTTCAGGGACACTCCCCCGGGCAGATGGTGCTCGTCAGCCCCTAAGGCCATCCATCTAAGAGAAGGTCAC
>JAWWLV010000040.1:7570423-7601917 GCA_035041135.1 Platyrinchus mystaceus
GCTCAGTTCAGCGCAGGCTGTGTCTCACCTAAAAAATCCATTGCGCAGGCTTGAAAGGTAAAAAAAAAGACCTTTCCTAAATCTTCGTTCATGAAGACTGGCCACATCCCCTGAATCCTGGAGAGGGTTGGATTGCTCCCTCTCCCTGGCTTCATCTTCCCTCTCTCTTTTCTTCTCCACCCCAGAACTCTCATACAATGCCTGGAGAAAGGCAGAGGGGAGGGAGTTTGCCCTGGCAGGGAACAGAGGTAACTACAAACACCGCACGGCTGACTGGTCCAGTCACACCGCTGGGAGCACTGGGACCCACTGTGCTCCTGAGGACCAGGAGCTGCATCTCACTTTGACCTTGAAGGCTCAGCTGAAGGTCATGTCACGCTGCCTGCCTTGTCACCAGCCAAAGAGGTTGTAAACACTGGTTTCAGAGGCTGCCTTGCCTTTTGAAGATCTGAAAGTGCATTTATCTTCCTGAGACATGCATTAATCTACAACTACCAGTGAAGATAAGGGGATGAAAAGAGGCTTGGTGGGGAGGAAATATAATAAAATAAGCCAAAATAAAGTAAAGTAATAAATAAAATAAACCAAAATAAAATAAAATAAAACAAATAAAATGGAACAAAATAGAGGACCCATTCTCATCAATAAGAAGAGGTTCATGGACTCTTTCCCAGTGCCTTAGGCACAATGTCCCATCACGCCTTATCACAGCTCTCCACTGCCCCAGACTCACCCCCACAGTGTGAGGTGACAGCTTACAAAGTGTCTGGGTCCCCTCACTGTGCCCCAAGCCCCACAGCTGATCTCTTTAATCACCACATCTCAGTGACAAGGCAAAGAAGCAACTCAACTCCCAGCAAGACAACTGCAAAGCAGGTTGTTTATTTTCTCTACAGGCAGCTTTGACTCTGTGTCTGGAAAGAGCCACGCAGGGCTAGAGCTTGGAAGTTTGCAGGAATAACCCCTCGGTGCTCTGTAGCTGGACCTCAGCTCCTGCTGAGGGAGGCAGAGGTATTTAAAAGAAAATAAACCTGAGTTAGAATTGAAGTTACACTGAGCAGATCAGCTCCTTGCTCCAAACCTCAGTTTCCCCAGCTGGAAGAGAAGAAAATCAACACCATCCTTCCACAGAAAGGAAGTTGGAGACCAAGGACCTTTTGGGTTTTGTTTTGAATCACTCCCTGCAGTCAGCTCCTCTGCTGAGCTCCCCAGAAGCCTCGTGGGTTTAGGCACTGAGGGGTTGCTGACAAAAAGGAAATAAAGGGCACAAAAATGACTCATTTTGGAGGCAGGCACACTACAGCTGACAGGAGGGGAAGAGGGACCCAGCTGCCCCCAAAAACCTGTGGGACACAGCCCCCCAAACCGTATGAAGGGTGGGGAAATGTGGGCTCCTCCACCATGCAGTGTAGGGGTGATTTCATCAGCAGCACGATATGGGGAGAGTTACTTTGGGGCTGCCTTTTCCCTCAGCTGCATCCCAACAGATTTGGGGTGATGCCACCACCTTCACAGCCGAGGTTTCTCCAGTGGCACCTCCAGCATCTCCAGCCAAGCTTGGCCCTGAGCCCTGGGCTGCTCATCTGCACGGCAGCTGAAGAGGAAGGTGAGATTAGGGAAAGGGAGGGTGAGGGGAAAGTGCTGCAGAACTAATAAAGAGCTTTGAAGGGGATGGGGAATTGAGTCAGGTTCACATTAAAGGGCAAGGAAATGAATGCTGAGATGAAGGCGCCTGCAATTTCAAATGTATCAAGCTGATAAATAAATAAAGTTAAAAGAATGACTTTCAATTACATTTGAAAGACAAAAATAGGGAGAGCTGGGGTGACAGAAAAAACTCCTCCAAACACAGACTCTCTAGAGCTCTGGCCTTGCCTTGGGGATGGTTTTCTTGCCTGCCTGGTGAGTCCAGGGCAGCCACCAGCAGTGGCAGGGCTGTGGGGACAGGAAGATCAAGTGAACATGGCTTTAATGCCTCAATTTAGGTTCATTCTGATCAGCTTTAAAAAGCAATTTAGCCCCACTAAGCTGCACCAGGTCAGAAGCAGGGATAGATGGCAAGTCTCATTTGAAAGCCAAACACACACATTCCCATCATTAACAGTCCCATCCCACTAATGACAATAATATTGTTGGCTTATAGTGTTACTTTCACTGAAGATCCAGAGAAGAAAGAAATGCTTTCCTCTAATTTTGGTCTAGTGCCAGGAGCTGCCTGTAAAATCCAGATAAGAGTTCTCAGCACAAACTTCTGATAAGGGAATTAGCAGGTAAACTTTAAACTTTGGGGAAGGCGAAGGCGAGGAGAAGAGGGAAAGTGTTTGTGATCTCTTTCCTAGTGTCACCTTGCCAAGCTGAATCTCACCAGACCCAGCTGCCAGGCTGCCTGGATCGTCATCCTTATTATCTGTCTATACTGGGAAATTATCTGTTTCCTTAACTGAGGCTAAGGCCTCATCGCCTTAAGGATCCACCTTTTTCCTCTCCCTTCTATTTTCTTATCTCCCCAGAGACTGTCCTCCACACTATTCCTAGCACAGCTCTTCTCTTAAGTAGAAACTAATTCCTTGTCAAATCTTTTGGGGATCTTTCATCCCATTTTTTTCAGCCACAAACTCAACCAGAGCTAAAATCAAATGTATTGGCTCTGGATAACTCTCCTCCTTGCAGATATCTTGTGCAAGAACATCTGCCACAGTCAGGATGAAACCCCTGGAGGAAATACCCTCTGGGGAAGGAGTCTTTCACCCTACTTGTCACTTTGCCAGAGCTCAAGCTCATGAAAAGCTAAAGCTGATCCACCAGAAAACCTGGGACATCTGAAACTGGGAGAAGAGGATAATAAAGAAATGAGTCCACTCCTACTATCAGTACATCCAGCAGCCACTTGGTTTAGGAGTGATACATTTCATTTATCTTTGGTCCCTATTTGGCTGGGCAGATTAACTCCAGGGATATTTCTTCAAATTCTCTTCTACAACTAAATACTCATTCCAGTCCTGAAGAATCTATGACTGAGGGGGATTATATGAACAGCTCATGATCGTGGAGCAAATTACAGTCGGAAGAGCAAAGATTAGAGCATCAAGTCACCTCTCTGTTCTGGCACTGAACCCTTGGAGTGGCTCTTAGGAAATCTGCTCTGTGCTTTATTTTAAAAATAAAGTGGTGGTACAATCAGCTGGTAGGTGAGGAAATTTCTATGACCCTCCTGACACTGAACACATGATTTTGCCTTTCCACCCCTATTACCCTCTGCTGTTGGAAAGGTGAGTAAAGCACAAGAGCAGGATGGCTCCTCTCCAAAGCACCAAGGTTTAGCAAACTGCTCCTTCATTCTTTCAAATACTGGCACTTCCCTTTGGGAGCAGTTGCCTGGGCCAAACAAACTTGCTTTCTGTGGGTAAGGGCAAAATCCAGCCAGCTCCAGTAGAAATAGCAGAGTTTTTCAGAAGCTAAAAGGAATCTGATTTGTTTGCCCAATATTCCTCTTTCTGGGCTTTTATGACCTGAGAGGGAATACTAAAATAACACGTCACAGGCCATTTGTAACAAATTTCCTCCTGGCACAGGAGGAGGCAAGCTGGGAATCCTACAGCTTTTGCATGATCAGCATCATTAACACACCCATTCCTCAGTTTTAGTATTAAGACCTTCAAGTCCTCAAAGTTTGGGAAAGGCTGAAGCCCTTGTCACCACTGGACATAGATTCTTAAGACTCATAGTCTCCTTTTAGAACCCTATTTGTCCAAAAACTTCTGTCCTCTGCACTGCCATTATCATGCATGGCTATCCCAAGAAACTCACTATTCCTAGAACAGCAAGAGCTGGGAAAGAATAATATGTTAAGACATATCTTACAGTCTGAAAAAGGCAGATTCATCCCAGTTGAAATGCTTGGGGAAAAAAAAAAGAGACCCAGTTGGACAAATTTCTTCTGTTGGGGAAAAATATCCCAAGACTAAGACAACTTGTTATAACTTTTTATTCATTTTGTTTTGAAACTTAAGCTGATTACACTAAAAAACATATTTTTAAAAAGAAAAACAGGTCATGCATGAAACACTTTGATATCATCAGGATGAAGTATAGCAGACTATTTTTTAAGTTTTTGTCACAGCTCACAAAAGTCTCAGTGATTTTGACTTTTCATCCTGGACAAGGAATTTTAAGCCTCTCTATTTTTTTTCCAGGATGAGAAATCATTTATAGCAACATAGTTTTTCTCACAGAAAAACAGAACCAGCCTTTCAGTTTCTAGTTCTGCTTTGAACTGAGACTGGGAGTTAACAACAGTGATCCAAAGTTGTTAAAAACCAAGAGAAAAGCTTTCATATTTCAGACTTCAATCTTTCTCTGCTCCCAGCGGCCAAAGAAAATGCCATTAGCCCTGGAGGTACTTTTGGTAAATAAAGGCGAAAAAGAAAAAATGAAGAAAAAAAAACAACAACACAACAGGCAGACAAGAGAATAGTCTTTCTCTTTTATTTTTCTCTCATATATATATATTATAAACCATTTTCTCAAAGGCGTGAAAGTGTCTCACTCCAACCAGACAGAGCCGAGGGAGTCTGAGTTTTCAAAGATGCATTTTGAAAGGAATGGAGGGCTTTAAAGCCCGTCTCAAATGCAGTTTATTAACACGGGGCAGTTCGCCGGGGTTGGTGTAAAAGCAGAGCTCCCCGCGGAGATGCCGCAGCTCTGCTGCTGAGGATCGTGCGAGAGGCGGAGGGAGAATCAGCCTGCAAACCTCAGCCGCTATTTGCACATCAATCCCCCAGAAGGAGGAGACAAAGCCTCGCTTATCGCATCTCCCAGGCTTTAGTTCTCGCTGCTCGTCTATTTATTTGGAAGTGTTTAGGAGGGGTAGCAGTTCCAGGGAGGTGGGGAGATCCCGGGGTCATCGCTGCTGTCCCCCGCCGAAGGGATCAGGGATTTGAGGGACTCGCTGGTGACTTTTGCTTTCAGAAAGCCAGAGCTGCTGCTGCTAGTACTATTTACAGCTTTGCTGTCCACACCGTGGTGACAGAACTGGGAGCTCTACAGAAACTCTGTTTTAGGGAGGCTTATTTGGAAAAAGGCTATTTTGAGAAGTTTGGTTTGTGAGGAGACCCCAGTTGGGTCTCAGTTTCTTGTGGGTGGGTGAATCGGTGCACTCAGAAAAAGCTGCTCCTTCCCCTTTGTACTTCACTGCCTCCCTGCTCCAGGATGGGGCCAGTTATGGCTTTTCCATAGAGATGGCCTTAACCTTTTCCCTTGTTGTATTAGGGGTCCCTTTGCCTCCAAAATGCTGCATGCTAAGCCCAGAGGAAATTTAAAACAAAACAAAACAAAATAAAATAAAACAAACCTGTAAACTTGCAGCAAACCCAAGGCAGGAATCATCAGCCAGGCTGGACTGCCAGGAAATGTCCACTTTTATTTCAAGTGTGTCCCCAAAGGAGCAGCCTCAGGAAAAGAAAAGGGAAGGGGAAGGGAAGACTTCTTTCTACTGGCAAAATCTATCCTCTGAGTAATTACAAAGTGTGGCAACTTTTGTATTATAATACATTTGTTTCCCGGGTTGCCACAAAAAAAATAAAATTGAGAACTCTGATTGTGAATAATTTCCTCTATTCACTGTTATTGAAAATTCCCCTTTTAATAAAGAAGATCCTATATATAACAAGTGCCCTGATGTCTTCTCCCTAAGAGCCATGTCCAGGATCCCTCTCCTGGAGGGGCGAACACAGGCATTTAAAGCGTCTTGAGACAGCAGCAATTTGGGAACCAGCTTGTGTTCTGTTGGGAAGCGTTTGCTGCATTCCCAGCTCAGGAGAATCCCTCATTGGCATGTCAAGAGGAGGTCACAGCCACCGCACATCGTGCAGCGATGCCGGGAAGAGAGGGAGGAGTGTCAGAGGAGCCCTGTGGAACAACACCCCGAGTGAAACATAACTAGGTAGTTTGAATGCTTCCCAAGAACCGGCTCCCAGAGTGAGGCATCTGCTGCTGCTCTCCCCGCTGAGTTCCTTAAAACGCTGGCAACACAGTATTTGGATTCGAAATCACAGGGAGTTTTGCAGCCGAGTTGAGTAGAGCCTGGAAATTCACCCTTTCTAAGAAAGCCTTTGCAACAGGCAGTCAGTGCACGGGGAGGAGGGAAACCACAGCGCTCCCTTGCTCAGGGGCTTGGGAACGAGTTACTGGCAGGGCTGCTGTGCTGGACAAACAGCACACTCACTTTCAGCAAGCTGCTTCTGGAATTCCAGTGCTGGCAATGCCACCGGAATCCATTTGGGGTGTAAGAAGAAACACAACTATGCTTCTCCTCGGAAGGGAAACGTGCAGATAAAGCATCTCGGGGAGGGCACAATGGTGGTACTTTTATTGGCAGACAAAAAGTCACTGATAAGCTTGTTATTCCCACTATGGCAAAGGTTCCACTAAAAATTAGGCTGGTCTCAGTGGTGGTGGATGTTCACATTCAAGGCCAGGTTGGATGGGGCTCGAGCAATCTGGGATGGGGGAAGGTGTCCCTGCCCACGGCAGTGGGGTGGAACAAAAATGATGCTTTAAGTCCCTTCCAACCCAAACTATTCTATGATTCTATGAAGCGCAAGCTTTGATAACAGAGCTGCTGCAAAGTGCTGCTGATTTGGAGCCCTCAGGGAGCCACAGCCCCCTCTGGGGACTGCAGAGCTGAGCAGTGCCAGGCAGAGCTGGTGGCAGAGCTGGTGGCAGCGATGCTCCTGCACTGCAGGGCTCGGGTGATATTTCTGCACATATTTACAGTTGCACTCCTAGGGAGTCTAATAGTCCCATCTGGAAACATTAGAGCTCAGAGGGGGCTAGAAATGGTTGTAGCAATTCCAAGCAGCAGGAGATGGATGTGTGGGGCTCCATAAAAGCCACTGCAATGGTATGACACAGTTCTCATCTCCTTTCTAAGGTCACATTGCCCCCAGCCATTGCTTAGGCTGAGGGTGACACTTGCTGCATTGATTGAGTATTTCACATCCCTGACAAGCAAAAAGTTCCCTGTCAGCAGCCTCCCCCACAATCTCCTGGAGCACTTGCATAAACATGCAGCTTTCCATCCTTGTTCTGCACAAGTGGACACCTCTGGGCACATTGAAGGGACAGTCTCTGTTTAACAACACCTGCCCACTTCCACAAGAGTCACAGCCTCATCCTTTGCTCACACCATCACACCATAACTGGAGCACATCACAGTCACTGGAAACCCCTTGTGCATAGCACAGCACAAAAATGTTTTGTTTTGTTTTGTTTTTCACTGAACCAGCCAGATTTCCCCTTGCTTGTGATGTGCCAGCCCAGGTCTGACTTCCAGCCATCCTCTGAGGACTCAGGATGGTTATCATGCCCCATTTGCAAGGTTTTGCTGGGATGGGTGGGAAAAAGGGAAAGCAAACTCATTGCAGAGTGACAGATACCTCAGGATGCAGGTTTTACCCTCTTTCTCAGTTGTGCCTGTTGTGGTTCTGTCACTGCTCTCTTACACCAGGGAACACAGAAACTTGGGAGACTGTTCCCCAGGGCTGGTCATGGTCACTCACAGCTCCCAGTTCTGAGGAACAGCCTTAGGCTTCCAATGTTTTAGGAGTGCCTCAAAACAGGTTTGAGCTGAAACTTTCTACCACCCTCTCATGGCTTTAGTTTGTTTTGCAATCAGTTCAATCTAGAGGCAAATTATGATTAATAAAAGGAGAGGAGATGAAGGTGGCCTTTGCTTTTCAGCAAAGTGTGTGACAGGGAGCAGCCTGCTGTGCCTGCTCAGGAGGAAGAAGCTGTGCTTCCCGCTGAGGAATGGCAAGTGTTTGTTTTGGATGAGACAGCCAGGCAAAACACTCCTTAAAGAGACTCCAAGTGGTCATGGATCCCCTCTATTCCCCCAAGGAAGCCTGTTCTTTTTGGGGCCCTTGCCCTGTGCTTCCAGACAGGAAGGGCTGGGACTGCTGCCAGGCTCTTCCTTCCATCCCTTCCATGGTGCTTCACTTCCCCCATCCTGTTGGCACAGCACAGATATAATTTAAATAAAAAACTTTTAAAAAATGCAAAGCACAGAAATAGTATTTTCACAAGCAAAGTGAAACAAGCTGTGCTATTCTGGGCAGGAATATGGAGCTGGGCAGGAGCTGGCACAGCGTGTCAGTGTTGGGGATGCAGTTCCAGAGACGGGAACCCAGCAGCATCCTTCCCTGGCAGCAGCAGGTAGGTCAGAGCTCACAGAGGTGGAAAGTCACAGAGGTATGGGACTGACAGCCAAGGGAAACAGCCTGGTGGGGTGGCCCACGTGGATAGAGGTGCCAGACTTGGAGCTCATCTGCATTGCTAAGGGCTGTCAGGAGAGCAGGGCTGATAGACTCAAAAGGTGGTAAAAGAGCTCCTTTCAGTGAAATGTTTGAGTCATCACCTCTCCTCTGTGTCTGGCACTGGAGCAAGTGATATAAGAGTCTTTCTGTCCTACCAGCTGTCAGTGATAGTCCTTGCTTTCTCCCATCCCCATAGTCCAGCACCTCCAGTCTATTCCTGAGCTGCCAGGACACCATTCCTGGACCCTCTTGCAAAGCACTGACCTGCCAGTCTTGAGCATCCTTAGCAGGAGGATGTGGATTCATCCAACATCTTGAGACACCTGGAAATCTTACTCCTCTTTCTGTCCCCCAAAGGGACGTGGCAAAGAACAGAGTGTGAAGAGCCAGGTCTTGTTAGCAGAGCCAAATTCTTGTTACCAGGAGATCATACAATGATTTGGGTTGGAAGGGACCCTAAGGATCATTTAATTCCACCCCGTTGCCATGGGCAGGGACAACTTCCACTAGAACAGGTTGCTCCAAGTCTCATCCAACCTGGCCTTGAACACTTCCAGGGATGAGGCAGGGATGGTTTGATCCCTTCCAACACCAGCTTTGTTCACCAGGCTGGGCCAGAAGCAGAGAGGGGTAATCCCACAGGAAACCCCAAGCCCCACACTGCCCTCAGTCAGCCTGAAAAGCTCTTGGAACTTGGGGGTTTTGCTGTTTCTTGATGTAAAAAAAAATAAAAAAATAAAAAAATTGTCAGCAAATTGGAGGGGCTCCAGGAAAAGGAGATAAAGATGATTAAGGGTTTAGAAGGATTGACCTATGAAGAAAGATTAAAGGAACTAATTATGTACAGGTCAGATAAAGGCTGAGTAAAGGGGTGATTTAATAATGGCCTGCAAATACTCAGGAAGGTGTCAACAGTAAGGCAGGGGGAGGAATTATTTAGAGTCCTTCACCAAGGAACAACACAAGTGATGGAATGAAAGGGGAAGGTGACATGGGACGCTGGCACAACGCGGACAAAACCAGAGATTTCTTTTGGGAGCAGAAAGTGAGTTAGAGGCACAAATCCTCTGGAAACATTCTGCCCTTCCATCCCTAAGTGATCAAAGAATGCATTTTCAATGATGTTTAGGTGCTTAAAGGTGCAGGGAAGTGCTTTAATAGGATTTTCAGGTGCATCTAAGCAGGTTTCAGTGGGAATTAGGCACTTAAATAACTTCACAAGTTCCACCAGTTGCTTATTTACATCATTGCACAAAACAACCCGAAGGTCTGGCTCTAGGAAAATCAGAAATCCCACAGTAGGAAACTAGACCTGAATCCCAAGCTGCTGGAGCAGTGTAAGAGTGGACTGGCTGGTGCACAGGAGGACGTTCTGTAGGAAACCATCCTGCCTTGTCAGGGCGCTGTGCATTGATCTGCACAGTCCTTTTGAAAGTCAATGAGATTTAGACTCTCAGGCCCATTAAAATAAAAATTTCAAAATGCCTCGGGCACTTAAGCACCTTGGTCAGTTCATCAGGTCCTTGCTGCAGAGGCACGGGGGGTTATCAGTGCCCATGGTGAAGAAGCTGACCCAAAGCAGAGTGTTCACCCTTGTGGTCCCCTGGAACGTTTCACCAGCACTCCAGGGAAGTGTGTCCCATATTTCTCCGTGCTGCAATTAAGCCATCTGTTGTTTTCTTGGGGACAGGGGACACCCTTCCCATGTAAGAATAATAAACCTGAAGGAGGAGGGGTGGGAAGGCATTAAAGGAGAAGCAGGACTGACAATGTAAACTGAAAGTCAAGAGGTTTCCAGGATGAAAACCCCACAGGAGTTTGCAGCTAAAAATGCTATGAAACTATAGAGAGGAAATGACAAGTGTGGGCTTACAAAGGATTACTGACCTGAAAGCTTTACTCCCAGTGCCCCAAGCGGACATTTTACTCAAGATTTCAAGATTTACCTGCTGTCCAAGGAGCTCAGCCAACTATACCTGCTTGGTGGGACTCCCTCTCCAGTATCAGGCACAGAGCTTCCCACGGAGCCCAAGGCCACCCACTTGTCTCACTGCTCTCCTGGACAGCAAAGTCCCAAAAGAGGTTACTACATTCCCACCAAAAACCCTCCAGAATGTTGGTGGGAGCTCTCTCCGTGCTCTGTAGGTGGTCATGGTGAACTCACATTTCTGCCCCAAGCCCAGAAGCACAAAATCTGTGAAGCACTCCTGCTTTCTGACTGCTCCCAAACACACATGCACATACTTGAAAAAAAGAAGAAAGCCCAGATTGCCAAAGCCCGAGCTTAGCCAGTACCCAGCCTGTGACTGTCACAGCCACTGCAGCTGCAAGTTTAGACTCCGTATGAGATTTTGAACACAGTCATAACAAAAACAGGGTGAGAGGAGAGAGGCTGTGACTCGTTCTTGTCATTGCCCTGAAGGATTTTGCAGGGCAAATATTCGAGTGACAGTTTTCATTAAACCACAGACTTGTCAATTTAGCCTAATATATATTTATATATATATATATATATATAAGTATTTTCAAGTAATTGCTTAAAAACAGGGAGATATTTGAAAAACTGATTTAACCCTTTTGCAGCACTTGAGTCCACTTGAAATGATAAGAGCGAGGAAAGTTAAATATGAAGATAAATGCATAAATGGCCAGAGTTGCTATGGAAATGTAAGAGGATAGAAATTGAAAGTCAATAGAGGACTAACTTACTGTTCAATTTTAAAAATAGTCTTTCTATACAGAAATGGAACATTTTTCAAATCTCTGTTGGCCTGTATTATACAAAATGGGAAGTGGTTTTGTGGCTGGTACATCTATTTAATGCTGCATGCTCCATGTGCAGACTGCATGGTCCGTGGTACATTCTAAGTGGGACATTTTCCTCAAGTTAGTGCCAATCTCCATCACAGCTCCAGAGCCTTGGTGATAAATGTCAGCATGAAAAGCACAGGTATGTGGGTCAAACTCTGTGGGATGTAATGACAAGTAATTTGTAGGAAGTTCAGGTCAGTTCTGTTTATTTTTTGACATAATTTTCCATGGAAACAAGGCTTACCAGATTGAGCTTCCTGCCCAACAGGCACTGCACAATAGCTTTCTAAACCTGCTGGCCTGCAATCACATCTGATGGAAGAACAGACATCTCAGAGGAATTAAGTCCTAACAAGCTTTATAAGGGAGGATATACTCAAATGAGCACTTCTTCCCATTGCCCTTCCATTTTCCATCCCATTCCCAGCATGTGATATGAGCTCAGCCATTCTATCAGACACCAGAGAACCACATGGGAGATGACTGTAGAAAACCAGGCTTCCTCTGTTCCACTGCTGGCAAAGCCACTTGTTTTATTAAGATAAATGTAATACACTTCTCTGGTTCCATTCAGAGGGAGAGCAAATTATGTTTGAACAGCATCAAACCCCAGCCATGAGCAGCATATCAACAGGAACGTGGGGCTTTGCTTCAACACTTACACTCCATCTCCATCCCCAGACACTTCTGGGCCTTCTTGGTACATTTATTCACCTGCAAAATGTAGCTGCATAAACCATTTTGGCACTGGCAGCCCAGAATTCACTGCTCATGGTGTCCCACCCCCCAAGGACATGGATCTTTCAGCCCATTGGTCTGCTCTGCCTGTTTGCTTTCCCCAGCTCTTACTGTGGGGTGTTCAGAAGCTGCAGCCCTGGGTGGGAGGAGAGCAGAGCAGCACTGGGACGTGCTCCTGCCCACTCTTCCCATGACATGGACCCCTGTGCCCCTCTATTCAAAGCACATGAGTCTCTCACAGCAAGTTCCCAACAGCTGGAGGAATCTCACTGACTTAGGTACAGCAAACCTTAAAAAAACCCCTAAAACCAGACATAGAAGATGCTGAAATTCAGCATTCCAAGGCGAAGAGCTGGCACAAGCCTCAGCTTTGGCAAAATAATTCTGCCACTTCCTTTCTTTCCAAGCCATGTTCCCCAAGTCTAGCTCCATCCTCTTCTGCAAGGGCGTTGGAAAGAATTCCACGGCACCAGCAGGATTCTCACCAGCCCCGTCTCCCAGCCCGTAAGAGAAAGGCCTTTAAAAATAGTTCCGTGCTGCTGGGTGGGATTTTCTTCTGCAGGTGCTGTGCAAGAGAGAGTGAGATGAGATTCTAATCATAGCTCCTTGGCAGAGGGAAGGGTTCAGGGTTGAGCCTCATTTTCACAGCAATATCGCTGCATTCTCTGGGTGTCAGGGGGACACATATTGCTGTCACTTCCCTGTGCCATGTGTGGATATGGGATGCAAAGGGCAGGCACGAAGCACAGAGCCATCACCACTCTATCACACCAAGCCAGGGGAGAGCAGCCTGCTCGGTGCCTGGCATGTCTGCTCTGAGCTCCCAGACAGCTCGTCCCAAGGGGGAGAGGGTCCCTGACGTGGTGGGTGCTCCTAAAGAGGTGGGGAGAGAGGGCTTCCCATTCAGGAAGGTGCTGGGCAGAGAAATAGGAGCTCAAGATTGCGTTTCCCCAACACACACCACCCACCAGGTGTCATGTGGTCACTGGTGTGGCCCTGTGCTCACCACTGAGCACTGGCTCTTCCCCACCACAGCCCCGTCCTGTCTTCTGAAAAATTCCCCATGCCATAAGACAAATGGCTTCCCCCCAAAATCAGTCAAAATCACCAAATTTCTCTTGCAGCAAGTTGCCACCCCCCTGCTCAAGGTGTGCAACCCAGTGCTTATTTTCTCTGCCTGGGTCTCTCAGCAGACCCTCCAGCTGAACAGGCTGAGCACCTTCTGCCAGGTCCCTTCACAGCGAGCTGTCAGTCCCCGGGAGGAGAAGGTCCCTGCCAGAGCCTCAGCATCTGGATCTCTCCAAAGGAGCAGACTGGAGGGCTCCACACGCTGGGGGATTTCTGACAAGGTCTCCCAGCACAGTCCAGCAAACACAACTACCATCTGCTAAAGTTCAGGTGACTGAAATGCAGGTGGGAATTGCATCACCGCCACACAGCACAGACAATAACACCTTCTCATTTTATTTTCCTCTTTATCTGGCACCATCTCTACAGAACTAAGCCCACTGCCTTCTGCCAGCTCACATGACTAAGGCTGCAGTAACTCTGTGCTGGTGCTGCCTCCCCCATTTCTCCATGGATGTTTGAATCCAGCCATTTATAACGTCCTGGAGGGCACACAAAGCATCAACAGCTTATTCACAGCTAAAGTGTGTTTTCTAAATGGAGGTCCAAGCCAAAACATCACTCCAAGGACTCTCACTGCCATGAGCAAATCCTGGGACAGCTTGAGAAGGGATGTACTTTGGCCCAGCATTCACCTCCTCTGGTTGTTTTGCCTGCTGTTTCTTCCTTTCCAGTATATAGTTCCTTGATTTGATAGTATTTGATATTATTAAATTGACACAATTTGATAAAAAATAAGCTCTGGATTTGATAAGGATGTTTAAATTTCAGCCTTTTGCTGCAATAATAAGTCAACTAGTCTCTGTATTTTGCTTTAAGGACATGGAACAAACTAGAATCATCCTGGCATGATTTAGGAGCTTTTTGGGATTCCTGGACCCATTCCAGGCCAGCCCTAAGCTGGATAGCTGGGTACCCAACCTGGAGCATCAATCCAACCTGCACCTGCCCCGGGGTCCTGTCAAACCCACCAGGCTCAAAACCTGCTCACTGCAGGATCTGTGGAAAAGTGTGGTAAAATCATGGTGAGAGAAGTCACGTCCATCAGCTGGACTGGAGCAGCCACCTCGCCCTCGAGGGGGAGCTTTCCAAAACAGAGATCGCTGCTACATAACGATACCCTCATGTCACCCACACCATCCCCACAGCCAGAAAACCACCGAGGACACAAAGTCACCTCAGCGCGACCCCACTGCTGTGGCACACCCTCCAATGAACTCTTCCACCTACACAGCTGTTTCATGGAATGCCTGACAGGGCTGGCAAACCCTGTCTCAGAGCCGAGCTGTGGTTACCGGCGGCAAAGCCATTAAGCCTCCTTTGCAGGCAAAGCCATTAAGCCCCTTTGCAGCACCATACCGTATTCACTTCATGCCTTTAATCCTGACAGCCCAAGTAAATTCCTCCTGAAAAGAAAAGAAAACCCCTTGTTCCCCCTCCCCGAGCTGCTGCTTCTTGTTAAATGTCATTAAAAGCAGAACCCACAGTAACATCAGTCCTTGCTGAAGGTTGAAACTACCTTGACTGTAATCCTGGTGTGGAACTGGATGGGAATAAAAAGGCAAAAAAAAAAGCAAAAAAGCAAAAAAACAGATACTTCTTCCACTTCTCTGTCAGCTCCACTTTGCATCAAAATCTCCTTTGCATGTCACACAGCTATTAAAGTGTGGATTGTGGCTCGGGGTGCGTGTGCAGGAGCCTGTGTGTGTCTGTGCCTCTGTCTCAGAAACTGGGTCACCCAGGGAGCGCTCCGTGAAAACTCTGCCCTGACAAATCCAGGCTGGCAAGACTCAGAGATACCCCTTATAATGTTTCACTGCCTCCCATCATGCCTTGAAAGGAGCAAATAATACCACTTTCTGCTGTATTTGTGTATCTTTTATTCAGCAGCTTCCTGAGGTAAATAACCTCCGGCAGGCAAATCCGAGGGGATGCTCCTATCTCAGGGCTGTGTGCTCACACTGAAATCATGATATACTTTGCTTTCATGATGCTCTTTATAAAACATTCCTTTTTTCCAAGAGAAATGTCTATCAAGGAGGGCAAGAAACTCCCCATATTTGGCTCAGGCTCCTGTCCCAACCTCTTGACATCCTCCTCTCCCTGTCACAGCCCTGGGGATGCCAGGAGGGCACCTCCAGACCCCTCAGCACCTCCCCATCACTCAGGGGTCCCCTGTAAGCATCTCCCCAGTCAGAACAGAGGGCTGCTTCCCATCCAGGGCACTTTTCAGCAGGCAAACATCCTTTTATTTCCATCAAGGCTGTGAATAAGACAGTTCAGACAGCTCGTGTCTGAGGCTGAGGGGCAAATCCTGTCCCTCACCTGCCCTCAGTGGGGGAACCAGCAGAGTGGAGCTTCCCAGATCAGCACTAGGAAAGATCTGGGCTGCTGGCGGGGGCACAAGATGAGGAACCGAAACTTGCTGACTCTGTGCAGGACAGAAAGATGTGGGCCACAGTCTCAGGAGGAGCTGAGAGGGGCAGGGCTGTGGGGGTTTTTTGTTTGTTTGGGTTTTTTTATTAACAGCTTATTTTAATACAGCATCAGAGGAGGGATGGAAGAATGAAATACCTGGGCAGGGAGGGCTTTACTACTAAGGAGAATTGCAAAGAGGGTCCTGGGGACCAAATACTGCAGGTTTTGTTTGGTTTTGGTTGGTTGATTGGTTGGGTTGATTTGTTTTTTTGTGCTGCTGTCACTGCACTTACTTCCCTTAAAGAAAGTGAAACTTATGTGACCACAAGCAGGAACCAGTGACAGAAAAGGGGTTGGGAGGATCTGACTTCAGATAGACGTTTACTGGCCCCGGGGGAGAGCTGTCAAGGAGGATTTCGAAATTCCTGAGATGAGGGAAATGGAGTTGAGGAACAGAAAGCGCCGTTTTCACGGGCTCTGGTCTAGATTTCATCTGTCTCTATTTCACTCCAGTAAATCACAGCGTGCAGGTTGTGAACCCCAATTTACCAACAGAGAAAACGAGGCAGGGCAGAGATAACAGGCAGCATTTATCATCTAAGGGGGCTCGGCAGCATCCAAAGCCAGGCAGCGGTGGTAGAGTGCCCTTCCCAACAGACTACACTGCTTGGAAAAGAAAACAGAGGGATTCCAGCTCGGGAGCAGGAGCGGGGCCACAGGCTCACGCCAGATCGGAAACAAGGAAAGGAGAGCAACTTCCAGGCATTGCCTTGTGAATCCCGCCCACCGCGAGCATCCCAGCGCGGCCGCTCCGCGCAAGTTTGGGTTTGTTTTGGGTTACCGAGGAGTGGAAGTGCTGATCCAGGCGGCTGTGGTGGATGGGTGGATGTGTTGAACTGGATCACCGGGCTGTAGGGAGGGCGGACACGGGGTATCAGTCTCCTCCAGCCCGCTCTGTGTCCTCTGGCTAATGTATTCAGCGGTGAGTTTAGGGGATCTCAGGAGAATGAATTGTCAGAGCGTCGGAAGCAAGAGATGGCAGGGGAATTACTGCTAATCCTTTTTTTGTGGGACACGACACTCCAAAGGATTTAAAGGCTATTCAAAAATGTAGAGGGCGGGGGGGAAAGGAAGTAACAAGGACACCCCTACCTTCTTTCTTACGTCATGGGTTGGTTACTTTCTGCTGACTGGGAGCTGAAAGAGAGAAAAGAGAAACTTCGAGGAAAGGGAAAGGCTGAGAGAGAGAGAAGAAAAGATAAAGACTGGAGATTAGATCTGGAGTAAAGCCGATCTTACCCTCTCAGGGAGTGTAGGCTGCAATTAAATCTCTTTTGCCTAACAATACCCTATTATTATTTGCTTAGTACTCGAGATTAGGCGATTAGGGAAGAAGGAGCTGCAGGCAGGGGAGGCTGCAGTTGTTCTCCTTGGAAGTCCTCTGGCTGGAAGGCTGTGGGCCCCAGCCCTATGGGGTGATCCTTTGCGTCACCTAATGATCTCCCCACCACCAGTAACAAATGTATTTTGAACAGCTCTGGTGGGTGGATTTTGGAAGTGTGGGGGCTCTGCTACACATCTGATTTGTAGATAAGGTCAACACTTTGGTCCCCCTTCCAACCCTCAGTGCTCCTCTTCCCAAGCCTCCTCAGCTGCAGTTTGGCAAAGGATGCCATAGAAGGCGTATCCCAGGCTGCAGGGTGCCTAAAGACTTTTTCTTGCTTTTCAAGGCTTTTAACAGACCTGTCCTTAATTATGTAATGCTCCTCTCTGTGCTCAGAGCAGAACAGAGAGGTCCAGGCTGGTGGATTATTGACTTTGCCCTCTAAGTGACCTTGAGGCTGAGGAAGGTGAGTGCTACTGGCAGATGGGCTCTTCTCTGCAAATCATGCTTTGCTGTAATTTGTCCCAATTCTCAGCCTGGGCTGAGATGGCAAAGAGCAACTTATTAAGGAATTGCTTCTTTCCTCACATGTTCAGCTGCTCTCAGGCTCAGGCAGTTTCGTATCGATCGACTGAACCTACTCAAGATGTTTTGCAAAAGGCACTTAGTGAAATTCATTCCAGGGATTTGTCAGTGTTTTTTACTGCCTGAACGGCACGTGGGATACAAGCAGGTGAAGGTTTGACATTGAGAGGGTCAGGGTAAGAGCTGTCATGGAAGAGGAATTTCCATTTTCTCCTGGATCACCAAACAGTGCAGCAATTCTTTGAATCTTGTATGGGGCTGATTTAAACACCACATTCACAGAATCACAGAATATTCTGAGTTGGAAGGGACCCACAAGGATCATCAAGTCCAACTCTTCAGTGACTGACCCAACAGGGATCAAATCCACAGCTTTGGTGGTATGAGCACCCTCCTAACTTTGTCAGAAGTTCTGCTTTTCAGCATGGTACAAAAATAAAAAAATGTGAGTTTTCCCACAAAATAAAATGCGTGGGTTTTAATTTGGGTGTGTGGAAAACATTTTTACATTTCACTGTTGCTTTGGTAGACTTGTCAGGTTATATAAATAGAAACAAATTTCAAAATGAAAATGTACTCTGAAAAACAACGGCATAGGCCTAAAATGATGTTTTTTTAAATGATGTTGTGGAGCAATTTAACTTTTATTTGAAATCCTTTTTTCCAACCCCTCCAAAAAATTTTTTAAAAAAATCACTGTTTCCATGCACAGTATCTGTTCCAAGACTACAGCCCCCTGCAACACTAAACCAGAAAGTCTGCTACGACAATTCCCATTCCATAGATTCACTATGCTACCTCATTAAATTCCATAAACCACCTACAAAACAGCATTTCCCAAAGGACAAACACTCTTCCAGAGAAATTTCAATCTGTTCCTGTCAAGTATCATTTGGTCCAGAGAAACCAGCTGCTTTTCCTCGTTTTGTTGATTTTTTAACTGACACTGGAAGTCTGTGCTAATACTCGGGGAGGCCAAGGGAGCATTCCTGCAGCGCTGCTCCTGCAGCCAGCCAGACCCAGGCTGGGAAGGACTGCACATGGCCCTGGCTTTCAGCTTTTACAGAATGTCTCTGCTGCAGTGTGGAGACCACAAATGCAATCCCACTAATGAGGGCTTGCTCTGTGCAGAGCCCTCGCTGCAAACCACTGCTTGGTGGCAGTGCCAGCACATCACGAGGTTCTGCCCCTGGGACATCACCCTCTGCAGGGCAGGGAAGACCAGAGCTTATTTGTGCTGGCACATTGCATGGGTCAAATGAAGCACATAGTGAAATCAGGGCACATCCCCATTACAAATGAAATAACTTGGATGCAACAACCCTTTGGAGCTTTGTCTCCATCTGTTTTTATGACCTGGGTAAAATAGATGCTTTAATAACTGGAATATGTTGGGCTGTTTACATGAGAGATGAATGCAGACCTGCACGGGCGTTGGGCTGGCTGCTCATTTATTCACCCAAATGAATAAATCATATCAAAGGCATCTGCTGCAGAGTGAACACTTTCAACCAATAGTGCACACCAGCAGGTTTGGAGACATGAGAACATTGAGTTTGCCTTTGGAAATTTGCTTCCTACCATAAAGGTCACAGAGTCACAGATTAGCTCAGTTGGTTGGAGCATGGTGCTAAGAACACCAAGATCATGGGTTTGTATCTCCAGATGCACCATTTACTTATGACTTGGACTCAATAATCTTTGCATGTCCCTTCCAACTCACAACATTGTCTGTGAACACTGAGTTTTCCTTTGGAAATTTTGCTTCCTACAATGAAGCTAAATGTGTATGTGTGTTTCTGTGTGAACCACGGTATTTCCCTCATTTATTGTAGTGGGAAAAGCTGTTCTGAGTCTTCCAAAAAGAAATCTACTCTTTGCTTTGTCCTCTGTACTCTCCTTTGGACTCAGTCCAGGGAACCTCGAGATGTGCCCTGGTTTATTGTCCCCCAGAAGCCTCTGCCCCTGGAGGAGTTGGAATGTGGAGGAGGAAGGTCTGCGGGACCCACCAATCACAGGTAAGGAGCACCACACTTTGGGAACTGCTGGAACAGTATTTAACAGATGCAAAACAAACTCTTTGGCCAAGGGAGCACAGCACTGAGGTTAATTTTATTAAAGCTTCATCTAATGGGGCACAAAAAAAGTTTAGAGAGGACTGTGGGGGTTTTTTGGTAGTGTTATCTGACACAGCACACAGAGAGGGAGCTGTGGTTCTGCTTTTGCCAGCACAAGGCCTGCAACCAGCTCTCCCTCTCTTTCAAATAGTGTCTGATGTTGATCCCTGATCATTGGCTTCCACGGAGATTCCGCTGACTGGTGCTCAGAAAAGTGAGCTGGATGAGGCCTTCCTTCTGAATAAACATCAGATCTGATTCACCACTCAATTGCTTCTGTTTTACCTCTGCAGAATATCATTGATTATAGAAGGATTTGCAAGTTTAAAACTAGAGTAATTTAGTGATTAATCCCAACCAAAGCCTTTGGTAAATAGAGAGCAATGCTCCCACACTATCCAATATCCAACACATGGATGGAGTGCTCTGTAATATGATTTGGTGGCATTTAGACTTTCCTTCTCTTTATTCAGGACAGTGCTGGGATACATTTAGTTTAGCTAACCCAGACTTTTCTCCTCTATCTCTTCTCCCTGCAAAATGTCAGGCACATTCTCAGTGAAACAAAAGCATAACTCCTGCATCCAGTCTGTTCTGTTCCAGGTAGCAGCTCATCCCCGGGAAAGGCTGAGCACACATGCTGATCTGAAGCCCATTTCAAACCATGGAGGCTCCTGCAGCATCTTCCAACAGTGAATTAAGGCTGGTTCAAAGAGTGGAAAAGCTTATGCTAGAACTGGCTGTCTCTAAACATCAAAACCACTTTGCTCAGGCTCAGTCTCATTCATATAGGGCAGTCCAACACAGTCTATGCAGAAACCGTGGAGGAGGAGAAGCAGTTAGAGCAAAGAGATATTTGACTTAAAAGGTGTAAAACATTTCTATGGCTTCTTCCAGTCCCACTGATTTTTGGATGCCACAAGAAGACCTCAAACCACTCTCAAATGCTATACAGTCTGGACATAAAAAAGAGTTTCTAATGATAGTTTCAATATTTGGTCTTGGTCTAAAACAAACTAAAAGAAACATGTTGGGGAAATTTCCCACAATGGAAACCTCCCTCCCCCTGATGACATAACTGCTCAGCTCCACTGAGTAGCTGCCAGGTGGTCTGTGCTGTAGGACACCCCACTGCTCTCTGGCGGGTTTTTCCCCTGACTAATGGTGCATAACGTGGCAGACACAAGACTTTCAGATTTCAAACCTTTTTTCTGTTTCCCACCATTTTTAGAGCCAAGAATCCTGTATCTTTACTCTCCCCTGGAGATCCTGGGGTCCACTGAAAGCAGCAGAACCTGAAGTTCTACTGCATAAATGGTCTCAGGACCCAAATCCAGTTTCAGAGGCAGACAGTAAGAGCAGTCGGTCTGTTCACTGACCCACCACACCTGGGTGTAGTGCTGGACCAGCTTTGATTGACAACCACAGACAAACATGGAGCTCAGGCAGGTACAGCTCTTCTGGCTCTTGTCATTCCTTAGCTTACAAGTTCCCTCAGGAAAGGGTGGCCAGCAAGGCAAGTATTTCTGTAGTGCTTTTGCAGTGCCTCCATCTGCTCCCTCTGACTCTGAGCAGCAACAGGGGAGCCAACTTCTGAGCACCATTCATCAGCCAAGGCCAGGACAGGAGACAGGAAAGGAGGGATCTCTCTTTCTCTTCACATGAGCATTGCCTCCGTATTATTCCAGTCTTTGCCTTCTAGCAGGACTCCTGTCAGCTGCCTCCAGAAGATGTGCTTGCTCATTTCCTTGTTTTTCCACTCCAGGTAGGTGTTCCTCCTCAGGTATCGGGACAGCCCCAGCCTCTGCCTCAGCAAGGCCTTGTTCACTTCTTCCAGTACAATCATGATGATTCCAGCCTTTCCCTCAACAAGCTGCCAGGACTGGGCAATGTCAAACTCAAAGCTACACCACTTACTTTCCAGAAAATTGGTAGAGATGACTGCGATGACATTTCTGCTGCTGAGAAAACCTTCTTCGATGATATTGGTGACAATGGGTACCCCTGGGAGGAAATCTCTGCAGGACAGACACAGGTGGAAGGGAGGTGTTCCTCCTTCTAAGGGTTCCACCAGCTCTTTTATCACCCATTCCTGGTCCTTGCTGGAGTGGATAACAAAGGCATCATAGGTGTTACCCCTTTCTGCAGAGTGTTTGCACCCACTGAGCAGCACCAATGAGTAGTAGATCTGGAAGTAGTACCTGTAAATCAGGCAGAGGAGCACCACTGCACCAAGCAACATGATCACTGTGAGGATCACTTTGCTTGCACTGAGGTGGCAGGAGGACAGGTCGAAGCTTGACAGGCTCACGTTCTTCACGTCCGCAGGCATGTGGCATATCATTAACTCCTTGTTCTGCAGCAGCTTCTGCTTTTCCTTGACCCATTTCAGGAAGTTCAGGTGTGCACAAGAGCAGTCAAACAGGTTTTGAGAGATGTCTAACAGGACCAAGCTGTCAGGCAGGATTTCCAGGGCTGAGTCCAACAGAGCAGTCAGCTGGTTCTTGCTGAAATCCAGGACTCTGAGGGCTTGGAGAGGCTGGTAGACTCCAGGATCCAAGGTCAGGAGCTTATTGTTGCTGATATTTATCTCTTTTAGTTCAGAGAGGGCATCAAATGTACTTTGATTCACCTCTACTAACATGCAACTTGAAATATCCAAGGTGTGGAGGTGAGTTAGGTTTTTGAAGCTGTTGGCCAGCCTGTTGTTCTCGAAGGAGTTGCCTGACATCTTGAGCACTTGCAAAGAGTTCAAGCCACAAAATGTGCACTGAGATTTAACGTGAGTTTTGGTGTAGGAAATGTCGAGGTAAATGAGTTTCTGAAGGAAGAGAAAGACAGGGTAGGAGCCAGGACCAAATAATATTGTGTGCTGAAGGTCCAAATACAACAAATTCTTAATATTACTGAAATCTCCAGTCAATCTGATGTAAGCATTGAAGCTTAGGTTCAAGTGTTTCAAATTTGAACAATTATGAAACAGAGGGGAACAGCAGCCACTGAAGGTGAGGCGATTCTCACTCAAATCTACCACCTCCAGCTCACTTAGATCCCTAAATTTCTGCTCAAAGCTTATGAGGGATGTGCTCTTGGTAATACGAAGCACTCTCAGCTGCTTGAAATGCGACAGCTTCACGGCAGGCACTTCCTCAAAACCGCATTTCTTGCACTCCAAGTGTTTCACTTGGGACGACACGGGAACCTCTGATATGTCTTCAAGGCCAAGGTTCACCAAGCGAATAGTGGAGACATTGCCTATGCAGTCAAAAAGGGTGTCTGTGTTACACTCAAAATTCCTGAAGCAGATTAAGACAAACTCATGCATCTGGACCTGGCATAGTCCACTAAAGAGTCCTTTCTGAAAGTCTTTCAGTCTATAATTGTTTCTGAATTCTCCAACTATTAGTCTTTTGACCTGTAAGCCAGTCAGGCCTTGAAGAGAAGTGTGCATCGTGTTGAAATTCTCAAAAGAGGACCTCAGAACCAGCTCACCGAGGTGAATCTTTGTAAAGGACCCTGGCTCTATGGATTTTATCCTATTCAAGGAAAGCACCAGCGTGAGGTTGAGCCTGTTCCCTTCCCTCAGGGCATCAAGGTCTCCTTTGGAAATATACGTTATCTTGTTAGAGGAAAAGCTCAGGTGCCTGAGAGAGGTCAGGTTGGTGAAATACTTGGGAAGCTTCAATGAAGTAATGTTGTTGTGGCCCAAATTCAGCTCCTGCAGGGTATGCAAGTGTCCAATGGGCAGGTCAGTCACAGAGGTTATGTTGGTTTCCACTAGTACTAGTTTTTTCAGAACTGCTAAGCCATAGAATGCTGCTGTCCCCAGGTACTGGAGGGAATTGGCAGTTAAAATTAAGGTGGAAAGTCTATGAAGGTCCTTAAAGGAGTTATCTTCTATTGTGTGGAGGTGGCACCTGTTGGGCAGGAAAAGAGAATAAAAGTGCGTGAAACACTGTCCCTCTCATGTTCACTGACGCTGCAGCACTAAGTGCTGGTGTAACATTCTGATCCTGGTGCTGGGGGTTGGTTTGGCTTTGCTGGGCTGGGCAGAGCCAGCACTCCTGGATGTGCAAATGGAACCCTTCCACAGCAGGAGAACTCCTCTCACCTCCTTCTCCCTCTCTAATCTGAACTTCAGCTGTAAAGCAAGAGACCTTGAGCCACGGTGAAGGTCAAAAGTTCAGGCAGGCATCAGGAAAGAAGAATTCTGACTTTCTCTTTAGGCCAAAGGGACATTGTGATGACCATCACTGATGGCACGGCCAACCAGACACAGCCTTCCCTTAGATCTTGCACCCTCACAGCCTCCAGACTGTCACCTCAGCCCCATCTGGGCAGTCCCACTGGCACCAGAGAGATGCAGCTGTGGCAAAGCTCACAGCTCTGTCAGCAGCTGTGCTAAGGGAAGAGGGGAAAAAGAGCATGGACACCTCTGGTTTCCTGGGGGAAGATCCAGAATGTGAGACCCAAAGCCATTTTGCAATGAATTCAGCAAAATTAGGTTATAAACCAGCCAGTGTCTTACAGCAAACGTGCTCTGCCACTCAGCCACTTCGGAGCTGGAGCTGTGATGGAACTGAGTGACATTTTTCAGTGAAACAATTTACCCAGAGAAACTGTTGTCTCAAGTCAATGGAAATTATACATCAATTCAAATTTGCTAATAAGCCTCCTCCATCTCCTCCCCCAGATATGTGAGGAGAAGGGAAAAGAGAATATGTTGATATTTTAAAACAGCCTTTTAGAAAATGAATGTACCTTCATCGTGGTTTTTTTTTTTTATTTTAGACTGTGATTAGAAAAACAGCTCACCCAAGATGTTCCACTTCAGAGTTTTTGTAACAGTGAAAAGTCTGACATTTTTCTTGTTCAGAGACAAGTAAAACATCTTCCTCCTCCTTCTCACATCTCAACCTACAAGATCAGACTGACAGACCCAGCTCTGCGGGGAGGGTGTGCACTCAGTAACTGGACTAAAAGCTGCACATCACTTCAGTATGGGAATGTGCAAAGTGACAGACACAGAGACAAAGTCACAAGCAAAAAGAAAAAAAAATGAACAGCGAAGACAATTAGACCCCAACATAGGCCACCAAAACAGCTCAGCTGGTGGAGCAAGATTAACCAGTAACCACATAAAAGAGCTCATTACCTTGAAAGATCCAGAATCTGCAGTTCAGGGACTGATGAAAAATAATTTGACCTCAGTGACTTGAGATTGCTGAAACTAAGATCTAGGTTCTGGGTGGTATTTGGGACTCCAGCAGGAACTCCAGAGATGTTCAGTCCAGTGCACCTGAAAGTTGTGTCAGGGACGACCTGTAACAGTGGTAGATCCAATCAGGGTCAACATCTGCTCTTCATGAAGTGCCAGAAAACTACACTGTCAGGAAAGCAGGAGCAGAATGACCAATCTTGCAGGTAACTCAGCTGCCCTGAGTTTTAGGAAATAATCTTATATATCCCAAGCATCTTTCCCATTTTTGATAGAACCAATCCTGCTCCCCAGGAAGAGCTACATTTCTTGCTGATTGAAGCAGGTGCAAAACTACAGGACAGTGCTCCTTGACACTACGGATGAACTGGCAGCAACCTTGGAGAAAGCCAGCAAGACAAACATGCGCAGATCCATTGGATGTCCAGGCTCAGGCTCTGAGCTCTGTTATCCTGCAGATAATCAAGCAGCTCAACCCAAAGTTGTTCTGTAAGTAATAATTGTCAGCAAAACTTTGCAAAAGGCAGTCACTCAGTGTCCAGTACTTGGGGCTCTGGTGAAATCACCCTACTGCACAAATAAGGCAAAAATACTGTATTTTGCAGAAATCAGAGACAAGGTTTGGATCTTTTCCAAGAGAAACATAATCTATTACACCAACTGCACTGCAACACCCTCAGAGGTACAGAAAGCCAAGCAGAAGAGAAGGTTCATGCTGCTGGTTCTGGTTCTCAGATGTTTTTAAGACCAGCATTTACTTCAGATACTTCAATTGCCTTGGTAACAACCATGGGAAAAAAAAAAAGATGTGCTTTCATAAGACAACAGACCAGACAGCAGGCTTGATGCACAAATCTCCCAAGCAGAGGGAAAAGTTGCACCAGAGAAACAGAAGGATTTTGTGCTCACTTAGAGCTCACGTACCTCCAAACAGGGATTGAGGAGGCAGCCTGCCAGCGGCAATGGGACAAGTGCCAGCTGCAGCAGCACCAGGAGCGTCCACAGGGGAAGGGCTCCTCTCCTGGCCATCTTCAGGAGGCCAGGAGTGCAGGAGAAAGCAGCATGGATATCATCCACAGACCTGGAGCGAGAAACCTGCTGCGGTGCCAAGCGTGTTTCACCAGTCCTGCTTCTCACTGCACGTCGCTGAGAGTGGCAGAGAACAAGAAGGGAAGTGAAACTGGTCACTGCCTGGTTTCTAGACACACTCTGAGTTAGTTGCTCTTCTTGAAATTGTTTTTAAAAAAATGTAAAAAAAAAAAATCAAGAAAAAAAGGAAGTAATGACACATAGTTTGAGCTAGAAATTAAAGAGGATGTGGGTTGCATCACTGTCACTTGAGTTCGTTGCCTCTGTTTAGCTCAGATCAAATGGACAAAAATAGGGAATGTTTCATGAAATTCTGAGCACAGTTTCGGGAAGGCCATGCCCTACATCCCGTAATTCAAATGCACTGGATAGAAAGAATGACTCTGTGCCTCTGTACCCCTGCCATGCTCCCAGGTTCACTACACTGGCAAGCAGTGAAGTGCACAGCTGTGGCACATGCCTTCCTAAGCCGGGTAAGCACAGGTTTATCTCTGGCTAAGCTCTTCTGAACATGCATCCAGGTTTTATCCATCTGGTTGGATCTTTATTGCAAGCATTGCAGGAGCATGGCCAGGCACAAGGAGTAAATACTGGAGATTCACAGTGGTCAGAGTTGTGGTCACCCACATCACACCCCTCCTCACATGGTTGCTGGAGGCAGCAGAAGGGAGAGGCACAAACCCCCCAGCTGGGCTTAGAGCTGCTCCCTGCCCTGGTCATGTGTTTGATGTCTGGCTACAAAAGCAAGTCCATCTCAATATCATCCTGAACTTCCAGTGCAGACACAGCTATTGTTTCTGAAAAAAAGCTTTGTAAAACCTCTCAGTTGGCAATATTAAGTCAGCTGTGAGCCTTCTAATAAAGCTCCCTGCCTTCGTTTACTCTGATAAATGGTGGTGCATTCATGTATCTACTCCTGTCTTCCTGTAGATAACTAAGTGTTACTGGGGATCCAGCAATAGGGTTGATGGGTATTATTAACACCACATAGAGAAGTGGCAAAAATGTGAGAGAAGGGTGAGATATTAGCCTAGAAGTAGATGGAATAAAGAGTGACTACTCATGAAAGTCTGTGAAAATTAATATTAAATATAAGCTTGTGATATCAGTCCACTGAGCAATATACTCATAAAGAAAAGTCTAAAATATTTCAGGGGGAAGGGGGTTGACTTTGGCAGGTCAGTAGTGAGCCAGAGAGAGATGGGGAAATCCTAAAATAACTGATGATCTCTGCGATGAAAAACACACGGCAGCACAATGGGAGCTAAAACCGACACCCTGATGTGCAGCCAGATAGTGCCCATTAAACCAGCAGACAAAAAGTTTGTTGAAATTGGACAAGTTCTACAAAATCCCTGTTCTGAAAAGCCTCTGGTGATTGCAGGTATTTCCTTTTACAGATGGAATCAAAAGTGAATGGAAACAATTGCTGACTGCTTCTGTGCCTGGATTAAGGAAATTGGCAGAGCATCATGTGTCTGCAGAGAGAACAAATGAGTGCATCCTTTAGTATTCAATATGCAGAATGAAGCAATCCACATTTAATTTTTATCTAAAGCTGAGATGAGCCTGAAGTGTGCTCTAGAAATTACCATTTCAATGGAGACTTACTGAAGATGCTGAAGAGTTTGGGAGCATCACAAAACCCATCCCACAGCCATGCTCAGAGGTCAAGTGGAAAGTACAGCTTGAAGGACATTCAAAGGATGTGCTGCTTGTATCACAAGGGACAGTTCCACAATACACATCATAACTTGTTCAAGGACAAATCTTGTAGACACTGCAAGGGATGGGGCACAAGCAGAAAACATGCAAGTAAGCAAATCAAACCCAGCTACCAGTTCAGAAAGTCAGCGCTGGTTAACTCCATATTCCTCACACATATTCCTGCATATTCCTGCACACAGCAATGTGCCAGGACTGTAGGAAGCCATAATGCCCATGTAATTACCTCTTTTGGTAGACAAGATACAAAAGTATTACTTGGAATCCTTTAAAGTGACAAGAATAACATCTAAAATGAAACATGATTCACTGGGCTGGCAATTTGCTGGTGGGATCATCAAAGATCTCTTAGCAAGGAGGTGTTACAGAGAATCTGTGAATGCCTGAGTATTCTTTGTTCTCCTGAACATTATTATAATATAAGTAACACGACAGCAGACAGTGTGTATACAGCCTCTGTGATCTCAAGCAAGGTATTACACAGCCTAAGACAGCCACAATGTAGCTGGACTGACAAAGCATCTTATACTTGCTTATATTAAAAGAAAATAATTTGTGAAAACTCCAGCCAAAAGGAAAAGTTAGCTAAACGCTTGGACAAGACAACTGGTGACAGCCATGAAAACAGAGAGGACTGTATGTATCTGGGGTGATTTCAAAGTCACAGATAGCCCAGTATCACAGGTGGATCAACAGCTAGTACCCAGCAGAGAGGCTCTGCCTCAGGAGTGATCCCAAGCAGTTCCCCAAGTCTATCTGCAAATGGAGGGTGAGGAACGTAGCACGAACTATTTCAAGATTTAACAAAGCACATCTTATTTTAAGTGAAAGTACCATATGTAACAACTATTTGGTGGTGAGTCATGGATCAGATGGGAGAGAGTCATGGATCAGATGGGAGAGAGCATTCCTGAGATGCTGACACTTACACAGTGCAGTCAGTTCTTGTGGAGCTAAAGACAGGGATCAACACAAGAGCTTCCAAAAGTACTGGAGAAGCTCAGGCTACACCAGCTGACCCAGCACTGATCTCAGGTTCAGCTGACACATCACCAGTCCTTACACTCACAGAGTCCAGGTCTGAAAGGTTATTTGAGTGGAGTCAAAAAGCAAAAGGAAATGATGTCTCACAAATTTAACAGTATTAACAGTATTAACTCCATTCTGCTGGGAAAAACAATTTATATAAATTACAAGGAAAATTGGGGGGAAAAATCTGAAAATGGCTTTAAGATCTTTTTGCTGCACATTCCACAAATACATTGGTTCCTGGAACTGGTGAGTCACTGCTTTGAACAGCAACCCCTGTCTGACCTGGCAGGCCCAGGACAGAGACAGTGCTGGATCAAACCCAGCACCATGGATGGGGAGGGAGCTGATTTCATCAGAGCAGGTTCTAGAGCACCTTGATGCCTGTAACTCTCACTTGTGATGCTTCCTCATGTGAAGTGAGTCTAATCATAGAATCACAGAATGACCTGGGCTGGAAGGGACCTTAAAGACAATCTTGTTCTGACCCCTGCCATGGGCAGGGACACCTCCCACTAGACCAGGTTGCTCCTAGCCCTATCCAACCTGGCCTTGAACACTGCCAAGGATGGGGCAGCCACAACGATGGAAAATAAGCCTGGAAGACCTCTTGCCTTTGCTTCTGGATGTCTCAGCTCTGAAGAAGACAACGATGTTCAGATTGACAAACTCCACATTTAGTCTGGGGTGTCAGACAGTGTCAAGGCTCTGTCTGAGCAGTGATTGACTCCAGATACAGATTATTTAACTGCTAGTTCCAGACCAAGGAGTATCAGCAATGCAGATTGCTTGTCATGCCTGTGACTGTAAGTGTCAAGGAAGGATGTGGAGGTGGAATCACAGTTCCTACATGTTACACAGCACAGACCAAGCCCAGCGCGTTGCAAATGGTGGCACATAAACCAAACAGAACCCAGCCTAACTAAGTGGTTCTCATTGCAGAAAAGGGCTGAGATTGGTGTGCACAGAAGAAAGAAAACCCCCAAAGCTAGTGTCCAGGTTAGTTTGATGAAAATCAACCAAGCCTACACTGAAGTAGGTAATGTGTGTCATCAGGTGGGCTATTCCCCAAAGCCAAGGTCGTATGAATACCCCAGAACTATTCAAAAGCTATTAGGGAAGAACTGTGTCAAGTAACCAGGGACAAATACACTACTAGAGGAAGTGATTAATCAGTGTCAAGACAGTCACTATCTGTGGCAGCTACTCCATATGGACTATGTCAGGTCATTAGGAGCCCTACATTTTACTGAAGTCAACATTTAATCTAAATGGCTGGAAGGATTTCACACAGATGGTGGAGGCATCCAGCCTTGCTTGCCAAGCACTCGTGGACAGGCAGTGAGTGACAGTGGAGCTCCCTGGACCCCTGGAGAGAGGCAGGCTGGCACCAAACAGCCCAGCAGGGCCCTGTCCTTCTGCCTAGGATGAACCATGGTCACCCCTTGGCTGGCCAGAGCAGGGATCCACTGTCATCATTGATGTGAGGATGTCTGAAGTGCCTTGGCATGAAACACAATGTACATAGAAGGATCATAATTGCCTTCCACAGCCCTGAGAAAGGTGGATTTGCCACCTCAGACTGATGCTGGCTTTTCTACTGAAGCAGCAATAGGACTTCTTTTTCTTTCCTCCTCTGTTACATCCTTATTATGATGTCTCATAGCCTGCTTTACATTTGTTTTGTCTTATCCTACTTATTTACCTCCTTTTCCCAGTTCTCTTGATAATAATGAGTCTGCTGTGGGGCAAGGATCTATTCAGACTATCCAACATGAAAGGTGTGTAGGGCATGGAGGACTGCAGAGCTCAGACTTTTTAAACTGGACACAGGAAAGGTTGATTTGGAGATTCAGTGCCACCACCACCACCGTAGTTAAATATTGGGCACTGCTCTGACACTCTGGGAAAGTTTGAACCAAGAGGCAGCTCTAATGAATCGTGGCGACCTGGAGAGATTACAGATCTCTTTGAGGGAAAACCAGACAGTTCTTACACATAAGAGCAAAAAGCTGTGCAGCAGACCTGCTTGCTGCAAGAACTGGGAGCACTGCCACAGGCAGGGACCAGTCTTGAGCCTCATGTTTACGGTTTCACTACCATGACTTGACATTACATGACAGGAAAATGTTGCAACGGCTGCGGCAGAAAGTGCAGACACAGCTCCTGAAAGCTGTGGCAAAGTTCTTGTGTGCACATTACCTAGAGAGAAAATGCAAACCCTCTCCTGGGGTTAGTTCGTAGCAAGCTTGATACAACAGCTTTCAGACATGAAGATTTTTAAGCTGTTTTACTGTACCAGGAGAAGAAAACAGAATATTAATTGTCACACAGTTGAGAGCCCACTTCCATTACACACAAACAATAAATTCTGGAAGAGTGGTCCAGCCAGATCCAAATGCAGGTTTGCATGTAGAGAGCAAAGACTTATTTGTGCACAGAGTAAAACCTGAAGGCAGTGTTTAGATCATAAAGAAGAATTTATTCAAACACCCTTTTCCTCCCAGGCTCGGTTCAGTTCTGTTTGCATGTTCTAGGGGGTTTTTGTCAGCATTTCTTTGGTCATGAGCTGCATGCACCAACCAGGACAGAACCACTTCAGTTCCAATGCAGGAGGAACCAGCCCAGCCACAAGGGAATAGCAGTGGGAGCAACATGAAGGGCATTAACCCTTTGCAGTTCACAAGACAGGGCGTCCTTGAAAGCTTCCAGGAAGCGGAGCTGAAGTACTAGAAGAGAAGTTCCCCAGGAAAAGGAGTGACACAAATGGCCATCAGGAAGTGCCCTGACATCCTGACTACAGCAAGGGGGAGGGAGGAAGAAAATGGGAGAAAAAGCAGAAGTTTCACACCCTATGGCGTGCGTGGCCAGTCTTCGCGAACGAAGATCTGGGAAAGGTGTTTTTACCTTTCAAGCCTGCGCAATGGATTTTTTAGG
>JAWWLV010000040.1:7610998-7653982 GCA_035041135.1 Platyrinchus mystaceus
CCTGAGGTAGAAGGGACCCATCCGGATCATTGAGTCCAACTCCAGGCCCTGCACAGACACCCCAACAAACCCACCCTATCTCTGAGAGCATTGCCCACACACTCCCTGAGCTCTGGCAGCCTTGGGGCTGTGCCCACTGCCCTGGGGAGCCTGTTCAGTGTCAACCACCCTCTGGGGGAAGAACATTTCCCTGAGATCCAACCTGACCCTGCCCTGACACAGCTCCAGCCGTTCCCTCAGGTCCTGCCCCTGTCCATGAGAGTGAAGAGAGCAGTGCCTGCCCCACTGCTGCCCCTCATGAGAAAGCTGCAGACCCCAAAGGGGGTCTGACTGAAGTCTGACCTCAGGTTCCTCTTCTCCAGACTGCCCTCTAAATAAAACCCTTCTTCCGTCCTTATGTTTTCTCCCATTTTTCTGCTTCTAGCTTTCCATCCCAAAGCTTTTCTGATTCATCCTGCCCTCCACAACTCTGGCCTTCTTTCCCCCCAAGTCCCAGACAAGCAGCAAGGTGTACAAGCAAGCCTTGGAGCCTATCGAAGCCCTAGAAAATTCTGCAAGGCAAAAAATGAGCTATTACATGTAAAAAATGGCCAACTGCAAGGGAAAAAGGAGATAATGCAAGAAAACCCCAATCACTCAGGGCACACTCCCTGGGTTGGGGTGAAATCCTGGGAGCTGATGAAACTAGCCCACTGAGATGGGTGGGTGAGGGGGTTGTTTTAATGAGAACTTGCTTTTTTAGGCTTTACTGTTGCATCCTCAGCCAGGTTATCTGTGAAGGAGAGGACAGAATGGTCACCCCACTACACACTCTGGGTGTGGTGGGCTGGCAGGGACAGTGTTCCCCTGGAGAAACTCAGCCAAAGACCTTCCTCTGTCACAGAAAAATTTGTTTTTGCAGAAAATTTGACCTTTTTAATCCAACTAACAAGGAACTGAAAGTGTTATAATTAGCTTTGGTGATCCTCCCACCTCATCACCCAATATATTCTCAGTTTCCTCTCACACTCCAGCTCTGCGTTCACTGCAAGACGTGGCTTTGGCTGGCCACCTTCAGTTAGCACTTTTTAATGAAAAAAAATAGGTATTTGGCAGAAAACAGGTTCTTTGCAATCAAATAATAAAATAAGGGATCTGCCTCAACCAGATTCTGACAAAAATTTCTGCTCAGAAAAAATGTATGCCAATGTAAGTGGATGAAAAAGTTATTAGAGTGGAATCACAGTATTTTACATTCATTTTATAGCAGTCTAAATGACAGCAAAAACATAAGCAAAATTAGGAGTGTTCATACACTTACATTTCTTTCCTCTTTGCATTTCCACACCTTTCCTAGCCTGCTCCATCTGGAGGAAGATTTCCAGCCAAGCATGGCTGGCAAGGAGTCAAGGGCAGAGTGACACCCTCAGACCAGTGTCCAGGGCTGATTTTGGGTAGCAAGAGAGAACCTCTTTAACCTCATGCTCCCTGTTAGAGCTTTATGGAAAAGCTTTAGGTGGTAGAGAGGACTCTGACACCATCCATCCCACAGACACCACTACCATGTGCCAAAAACTTCCCACAGCAAACTATTCTCTCAGTCCCTTCTCTACTCCAGCATATGTTTAATCACTCTGACAACGGTGGGATGCAACTGGTTTTGCTTAGATGCTCTCCTGATGTGGGTGTCTAGCTACTGATCAGCCCTGTCCTTTTTCCTTCCCCCACTTTGAGTCACAGTTCCCAGTTTTTTTGCTGGCAGTGGTGTCTATTTTAATAGATGGGAGAGCAATGCCTCTTCAGACTCACTGTGCTGCAGTCAGCTTGGAGCTGCTGCATTGCTGCTTTCTAATCACCCCCTCCATGCCCAAAAAAACCTGCAGCTGGTGGCACAGTGGGAAGAGGTGTGTTTTTTCAGGATCTTCCCATACCTGGAAAGGCAGCAAGCAGCCTCACTGCTCAGCATCCATTACTCCCTCGAGGGCCAAGCCTGTTGCAGTGTTTTGGCCCAGAGGCAGAGAAAAAACAGCTTTGATTATAGATAAGCAGGACGTTTTCCATTAAGAACTTCCAAAGAGATATTAGCCAGGATCAGTGGAGCAAACTTCACTTTAAACACCATCTGCAGAAGACAGAGATCTGGAGTGAACAGGGAAAAGAGCTGTCTGACAGGAAAGTACTGTCCTTTGATTCCATCTTATCCCTGTGCCGAAGCAACTAGCCCTTAGGACCTCAAAAGAAACATCCTTCTGTGGTTTGGAGACTTTGCAGAGGGGCTGGAGAAAACCTGCTGTGCCCTGGGCACACCCGCCCTGTGGGGAGGGGGCAGGTCCGAGGGGACACTTTGCCACCACCTACCAGCCCCCCGTGATGGGCACTGCTCCTAATTCCACTGACCCCTCTGGAAAGCAGGTTAAGCCCTTCCTGTACAAACGGGAGCATTTGTTTTATATATTTCCAGAGGGTGTCTGCGGGAGGGCAAAAAGAAATCACCAGAGCAGAGCTTGAGGGCTCTGCCAGGTATCCCCTGGTAAATTGAGATGGGTGCTGTTGGTCGCTGCCATCCCACAACCAGCAGCTCTGCTGGAGCCCTGGATCCCCACACGCTGCTGGGGGAGAGGCAGAGGAGGCAGCACGAAGGCTCCACACGAGAGCTGCCAGCCACCCACTGACGTCTGCCAACCCTCGCAGCGCTCCCCGAGCCCAGAGGAACAGCGCGGGTGTGGTCACACCACCGACCATGGGACCGACTTAAAAATTATAAACGGTGGCAAGTCAAAGGATGTGCTCTTCCTCTCCGTTTCCCCGGGGTTTAGGAGGGTGTTGCAAGCCTGTAGAACTGATTTCCAGGTTTTTTCTGTGGTGGCTGGAAGTTTGTATTTGCTTTAGCGAAACCTGGTGGCTCTCGTGTAATTAAAAGGTCCCAATAACAGGACTCAGAAGTTAATAGAACATCAACAACAACAACAACAACAACAAACAAACAAACAAACAACCCCCCCCAACAACAAAATATCACAGCATTTGCAATAAAGCCCATGAAAAAAGGCTACAGTAAAAGAAACTCTTTGAGCAGGCAGTTTTCTTGTTTGTATTTACAGGATTTACTGAGGTGCCAAAGGAATGGATTTAAATTGTCGTGGGGACAGGGATGTGATTTTTAAGTTCTGCAAGTAATTCCTATAACTTCAGCAGAGGGTCTTGCTTTCTGTGCAATCCCCTTTCTATTTCAGCTGCATCAGCTGAATTGGTGATTCCCACCAGCATCACCTTATGTATTTGCAAACAGACCATAATACAGGTCTCTGGCTCCCCTCCAAGCTCACAGCTGTGGGAACCAGAGGCAGAAGGTATTTGTGGGCACACTCAAGCTGACATACCCTGTGAAATCAGACTGTCCACTTAGACTTCCCAATCCTGGTCTCCATTAGCCCAGGCATCTCTCTGCCTCTCCCTGTTTTGTGAGCCAAACATGTCCAAGGGGTGGGAAGTGAAGAGAGAATGATTTTTCACTGTCTTTTTAATGCAAGAACTGGGAACATCGAGTTAAATTAGTAGGTAATATTCTGAAAACAAAATCAGATATTCAGCTTCACACAAGAGAACTATGGGACTGTTTTAGTGAAGATTTTTGTGGATGCTCAAATTTTGCATAACTTTAAAAACTGACTAGACAAGCTTGTGGAAGAAAGTTCCAGTCAGAGCTAGAAAACATAGAGATCTCCCTGAGCTGCAGATTGCTGGAGGCTGCTAGAGAAATAGCACTTTATGATTGAACTATTCCTATACATGTCCCAGAGCATGCACTGTGGGTCACTGCTGGAGACAGAATACCTGGCTGGATGCACTTGTGCTCTGACCCAGCCTGGGCATTTTTTTTCCTTATTGTACCAGTGTACAGCACTGAGGGAGGTAAGATCTGTGCCACTGAGAAGCTGTTTTCCTGTTTCCTGGAAAAAAAAAAATCCTCCTCTGAAGGCTGAGTTTTATCAGGAATCAGTGGTGGAATCCTAGGATGGCAAGTCAAGGGTCCAGTGACTGAGCAGGAACATCCCCAAAACAACCAGCAGGGCTTTATGAATAGACAACACTGTCAGGTAGCTCGGGTGGAAAAACACATTCCTGCTATCGGCTCCAAAGGCTCAGCCTGGCAAAGAGTGTGACTGCAGATTGTGAGTGTCTGTTTCCTTTTCTTTGTTTCCTTGTTGTCTTTTTTAACCAATCTGCCAATTCATCATTAAGAAATTAAATATTTTATAGCTGCTGTGATGCTGATGACAGGTGCCAGATTGATTGGTTCTGGCAGAAGGAATTCGCTGCTCATTTCTTCCCTTTGCAGCAGTAAGTTTTGTGCACAGGGGTAGAGAGAGGGAAGAGCTGAAGTCTCCAAGCTGTCCAGATCTGACCCAATAAAGAGTTTAAAAATAGGTACAATCTGGGAACATATTGGTGCCAACAACAACAAAAAAAGCCCAGCCAGAGTGGCTGCATTTGCTAGTCCTTCACACAGCGGGTGGAAGGGGAGGGTCCTTGGTACAGCCAGCAGGGATGTCAAGGTTGCCCTGACTTACAGGACCCCCAGGACAATGCTGTTTCACACCAGCCACAGAGCTCCAAAAGGAATAATCATGTAATTAAACCAGTAGCTTTAGAGCCAGAGACCTTGAGCTCTGTTCTGACCTCTGCCACTGACTTCCCATATAGCCCTGGGTAACTCCTGGGCAAGTTAATACACCTGTCTTTTTGAGCCTGGCCTATTTCAGGCTGTTTCTGGGTAGGAACGAGCTTATCTCCACATCACCTGGCACATCAGATCGGCCAGTGTGGCCCAGCAGACCTCCACTTCCCACAGGCAACCCACCTGCTCTGCCCATAGCCCCATCCTGAACAGAACCCATCTTGTGTCCTGGGATAAAGAGGATTTGGGAAGCCTGTGCCCATCTTTGATCGCCTCCTCCTCCTCCTCCTTCTTCTCCACTGCTTTTCCCTAAGCCCAGTTCCCCTGGGGCAACCTGGTTTATGCAGCACTCGGCTGAGGAGACAGACGAGACACGTTCCCAGAGATGACACTAACAAGATTTAGGACGTGACGAAGGCTTGCAATCGGTGGTGATAACTAGAGAATTACCCTGATAAATATTTGATATGATTTGGAGAGTAATAATAGATTTTTCTTGCCCACGATTTCCATCAGGAAGGAACAAGGGGAAAGAGCTGCTGAAAGGGGGGTTGTAATTGTGGCATCCATCTTCCTGGCTGAGGTTACCTGTCCTTCACAATAGATAGGTGGGGAATAGGGCAGAGGGGGATGTGGAAGGGCAGAAGGTGACAGGGCATCTCTCAGCCCCACCACATTCCAAGATCTGCTGGCAGGTCTGCAGCTCTGGGGGGATTGAGAGTGTGATTTTTTGTATGTGTGACAAGCCAAACTGAAAAAACGGGGGGAGGAAAAGAAAGCAAGGCCAGAGAAAGAAAATAGGGTGGAAAACCCAGGGTAGCAATGGAAAAATATCTGGGCTGGTGATGGGGAGAGAGAGCTGGGACAGAAAGAGAGCTGTTGGATGTGAAAAGATACGAGGGCTGGCTGCTGCTGCAAAGGCAGAGTGACCTGCAAACCATCTCAGGTGAATGTCCACGGGCAGTTCAGCTGTAGCTGCAGTGCCAGGAAGGATCTGTGCCTCTGTTAGTCACCCCTGGTCTCAGGCTGCAGAGAAACCTGATCACCTGTAAACTGCACCTTTTCTCCAATGACAGCACCCCAAATCCACCAAATCCCAATAGGATTTCAACGCATCAGAGCCAAGATACATTGCTAATGTCTAGTTCAGAGCAGCAAATAACTCTGTTGAAGGTCAGAGCAGCAAGTGGCACAAAATAAAGCCTCTGAGAGTGTGAAAGCAAATTTCCCCCTTCTGCCACTGCCATGGAATGGTCTCAGAGACCCCACAGCTTTTGCTATCACTGGGTGTCAAAGGCAGCAGGACAACAGTGTTGTCCTGGTGTCAGAGCTTTCCAGCACACCCTCAGCAAAGGCCAGTAACTGGCACAAAAAGGTTCAGTTTTCATCTTGCTACACCCTCCACAAAACGGTGTTTAAGACCGTAGGTAAGTTTTCATTTCTGAGGAATCACATTTCCTCACACTGGCCTTCATTCAACAGGACAACCCTGCCAGGTTTAAGGATCCAGTTAAGGATCTGGGATACCCATCCCTCTCCTGGCTCTGCCAGCAGCTTGACTGTGACAACAAAGCAAGTAATTTCATCCCTCCAGGCTTTCTTTTTCTTTCCAGTGCTTCCTCTGCTGATGTAGCTGTCCCCTTCGGAGCAGAGGTTTGACAGTGCCTAGCACAGTGGCACCTGGATCTTCGGTTTCCAACAGGATATAAATCAGCGTGTCCTGATTTCCAGAGAATCTGTCACTGGTGGAAGCAGCAGAAGCTACCTGCCTCTGAAACTGTGGGCTTCCTTTAGCTTTGGTGCGTAATTTGAGGCCTCTGACAGTAAGTGTTCACCTCATTCTTTATTCCTGTCCTTATTTTGCACTCAAGTCATTACTCAGGCTGCATTCAGTGGCATCAGCTAAAGGAGATTTTCAGATAATACAGGCAAAGTATGTGAGAACAAAGATCACAGTAAGGAAAGTGGTTCTTTGGCATGTTCACATAACAGCTACTCCGTCAGGAGGAACATGACAGTTATTGTAGGAATCTGTTCATAACCCTAATACACAGTCAATTATATACTCTTAAAATTCCCTTTTTGTTCCGTGTCATTCATCCAGAGGAGTGTCAGATGGAAAAAGGCAATAATCCACAGAGACACTAATTCATTTCATCCATATTCTCGGGGATAGTTATTAATAGCAGAGCTGCTGGCTAATTGTACGTCCTATTACAGGAGATCAATCACATACAGAAGAGCTTGAAAACAACTTAGTGTCATTTCACACAGAACTGTTCAGTCAGGGCTACACTCGTGTCCTTGCTGGAATCATGCAACCTCTTGTGAGGGTTGGGATTTGCTGTCCTGGAAGAACTGCTTCCCTCCCTGAGGGCACATCCAGCTCTGCTCTGTCTGCACAAGCCAGGTTATCCTTTTGGACTGTAGTGTAGACACAGTCTGAGGGGCTGGTAATATTGATAGTCACAGCCTTTGTGTCTTCCTCACTAAAAGATAATAGGAAGAATAATCCAAAGGGATTTTCCTCTGCAAGAGGCTGTGGACAATGTGGTTGTCTCTTCCACAAGCCAACAGCAGGAGGAAAGGGAATGCACAGCACATAACAAACAAAACTAAACTAGATTTATCTGCTATTGATAAATCACCCATCTTTGATTTAGGACCACATAAAGTTCCTAGGCAGGGATAGGGATCTTACTGCATGAGACACACATACAAATAAAGACTTAGGCTCTTTAAACAGACACTTTTTAAATATCTAAATAGTAACTCCACAATGAAATCAGTGAGAGGAGCCCCATCAAAGACAAGCTCCATTTCCACCTCTCATCTGTGTTGCCAAATCCCAGTCCAGTTTCCATCACTTCCAGCTCCCAGCAGTCTTCACGGGCTCTTGAAATGAACAACAACTTCCATCATCACGTTGTAAAGGTTAATCTCCCCTTCAAGCAATCATCTTCATAAGCATGACGAGTTTAATTTAAGGGATAGTTCCTAGACAATAAACCTACAACTTACACTGCTACGCTGAAGAGGGAATCAGACAAACAAGGCTCTGTCTTCAATGATGGATTCATTCAAACCTGGAAAGCTGGAGTTGAAAGAAAAATTCAGTAAAGCCCTCTGATTTTTTGCTTTTCTGCCCATTAAGTTGTCACCAGATGCCTTAATTAGATATTGTTATTAACAATACTCCATGCTTCATCTCATTTAGCCAGTAAGGTAATTTTATCCATGTGTGCTCTCTAGAGGGCAGGGGATCTGCTTTATCTATTCTCCTCTCCTCTGGAATAGCTCTGGATCTGGGTCCCAGTTCTGCTGTGCCTCTGAGCATGAGCCTTGCTCAAAATCTGTGGGGTGGACATAAGCATTTCACTGAGTTCAGGCAGTTAGCAAAGAATTTCATGTCTCACCCTGAAACCAAGACATCCAAAAATCACATGGAAAATGTGGCTGCTGGGACCCTGGCCAAGAGAAATCTCTTTTTTTTTTTTTCTTTTCTGAGCCATACACCTGCAATCTGTTTTTGCAGTACTGATGCAGGAGGAAGATAATTCTTACCCAGTCACAGAGATGTATACAGGTTCTGAAGAGCAAATATAATTTAACTTTTGCCTTCATATCAAGGAAATACGTTAGTAGAGCACCTTTTTGAGAGGGGCAGCACTGTACATCACCTGCAAGTTCAGTTCTGACCCAGCAGTGGCCTGATGCAGGGCACTTAACTGCAGGCAGCTAAACCTGTCCCTTCTGCTCTGTAGCCTTTTGCCTGAGTCAGCTGTGTGCAGGATGGATAAGGCTGGATAGTCCAGGTGGAGAGATCAGAAATGGCTCCATTTGTTCCCTCTCCTGTGTGGAGGAAGGACTCTCTAAGCACAAGGCAGGGCAAAGTCAGACTCTTGGAGCATGGTTAGAAAATGTGTCAAGTGGTCTCACAGAGTGCAGAGAGTCACAGAATATCCTGAGTTGGAAGGGACCTACAAAGATTATCCTGTCCAGCTCCAGGCTCCGCACAGGACACCCCAAACACCCTGTCCCTGGGAGCGTTGTCCAAATGCTCCTGGAGCTCTGGCAGCCTTGGGGCTGTGCCCACTGCCCTGGGGAGCCTGTTCAGTGCCAACCACCCTCTGGTGTATATTTCCAAATATCCAGCCTAAACCTCCCCTGGCACAGCTCCATCCGTTCCCTTGGGTCCTGTCACTGGCCACAGAGATAAGAGATGGGAGCTGCCCCTCGTGAGGAAGCTGCAGACTCCAATGAGATTTGACCTCACTCCCCTCTTCTCCAGGTTGAACAAACCAAATGACTTCAGCTGCTACTTACATGGCCCCTCCAGACCTTTCACCACCTCTGTGTCCCTCCTTTGGACACTCTCCAACAGCTTTAGTTCTTTCTTACATTGTGGTGCCCAAAACTTCCCCCAGGACTCGAGGTGAGGCCACCCCAGTGCAGAGCAGAGCAGGACAATCCCCTCCCTTGCCTGGCCGATGCTGGGCCTGATGCCCCCCAGGACATGTTCAGCCCCTCGGGCTTCCAGGGCACTGCTGACTTGTATTCCCTCAGGATCAGAGAAGCATCGTGCAAATAGAAGGAGAAGGGTTGGCTGAATGCTGGTTCAAACACTGCAGCACCACTGAAGTCACTGGCTGTAAACCAGCTCCGAGCAGCTGAGGAGCTGTCCATGAGTGCGTTCGTGTTTGGGAGACTTGTATGTTTTGCCACAAAAACAGACTCCTAGAGAGGCTGCCAGCTGCCCTCCTGCCCTGGCCTTTCTCAGCAGAGCCACTGCCATCTGTCCAAGCTTTGAAAAGGTCGTGGTGCCACAGCCCTCATGTGCCAGGCATTGACCTTTTCCGAAGGGGACAAATACTGACACTCGGAGTTTCACCATCCACCTCCCAACACGGAGATCCCACAGGAAGGGGAGAAGGGCTTGACACAGCCAGGGAGAGAAACCCTGGCACTCTATATATGTATCTGAAAGAGGACTTGGGCATAGCAGAGCTGTCTTCTCCTTACAGACCTGCTCCTGAGCTGGCTGAGCAAAGAGAGAGGCAGGGGAAGAATTTGGTAACACAGAAGCCATCAGGAATTACCTGTGCCTCCACCTCTGATGGAGTGGGACAAGGATTCATTGCTGTCATTCAGACACAGGGATCAGATAACCCGAATCTCGTGTCATGTTGATTCAGGCACCAAATGCTAAAATCTCCTGAACGCTTTTTACAGCTGTAAATATTGACTTTGGACCACTCTCACCGCCTGTGCCCGCTCTGACAAATACAGATTATGGCATTTTTTAGGAGGTATGACAAAGGTGGATCCAGGAGAGTGTGTGAGCCACTTTGTGGACATAGATCATCAGCTGGGGCCACTGGCCAGGCATAAGAACACAGCATAGGAGCAAAGGTGCCACTTGCTGCTCTAACTGCTTGTCCACATCCCCTCTGAAGCTAAACCATCACTCCCAATCCCAGTCCTGCCCATCAGACTCTCTCCTGTGCTGTGCATGAAAATAACTCAGGCTAAAAGAGCCAGGAGCTGAAGATAGGGAAAATAAGTGACAATTACGATTTAGCAGAGTTCCCAATGTACAGGGGAGCATGTACATCAAAAGGACAAGCTTCCCCTGCATGTGAGTTAAAGAGATGGGGCAGACAGACAGGCAGACCAATGTCCAAGGCATGATGCAATGCTCAATCCTCTCACATATAGGAGAGGTAGCATTTTTTAATAGCCAAAAAAATCACTGACAGTCCCTAAATCACAGCTCCTGCTTCTTCCTTCCTCAGGGCCCAACAGGTTCCCCCATGGCTGGCAACTGCTAATGTAACCACCACAGCAGGGGAGAAAAACTTTGGAAGAATTTCCTTAAACAGCTTTCTCCCCATGATACCAGCATCTACATGTAATTACAGCAAGTGTTCTGCTCGGCCAAAGCTGAGAAGAAAAACCTGCAGGCTCACCAAAGCCTTCCCCTTTCTCCCTCCCAGCCCCATCCAGGGACATATCACCTTGATTGCTCAAATCTGACTGTTTCCCAATCTTCTTTCGTCTCACATTGACCTCCCAGCATGGCAGGAAGCAATAATCAAAGCTGTGACACGTGTGATAGCCCTGTGCCAGACAAGGCATTAACAGTTCCTTCGGATTTAAGCCCAGTTCATACCCACCCGGTAAATAGCCTTCCCAGCGAGCTCCTCAAATCCATAGTCAGTTCATCAGAAAGCACTTGTCCCAGTTTCACAAAAGGCCTGAAAATGAGGCAAATAGAAAGCAAAAGAAAAGAGCTTATTCTAGTTAAAATGACTCTAATACAGGAGCAGCAGACAGGAGGGGAAAACACGCACTGCGCAAATTGTATCAGCACACCGGGTTCCAAATTCCAGCTTACACACTTTAGGCAGCTTTAGACAGCAAAATACAGAGGGGATTGTCTCATATGTTGATGTAAGGAAGGAAAAAAAGTGGCAAGAAGTGCTAACACAGAGCAGTAAAAGTGGGATAGCACAGGATAGCAAGCAGATAACCAGGACCCTGGACAGATAGTTTGTGTTCTTACACTGTGCTAACTCCTCTCCTGACCTGTTTTTCCTGATTTTGTCACCTGTTCTGGCTGCATTAGACTTGAGATTTTCCTATGTGTGCTGCAATCATCACTTCAGTTTCCCACGCAGATGTTCTGACTCTCTGTCAGGAGCCTGAAGTGATTCTCAGGAGCATGAGGAATGAGAAAGCTGTTTAGAGTACTAGGAAAAACTCGAGGGAAAAGAGCCCTGCCTGGGAGCACAGCAGTGTCAGTGCTCCTCCTGGCTAGCAGGGCCAGTCCTGGTCATTGCAGGTCTACAAGGAAAACCTCAGACTTCAATACCTCCTCTTTTGTTTCTGGGTCTTCCACCAGCAGGCAGGGAACCATTTCTCCTGAGCCTGGTCTGACTTGTATTCATGCCCTAGTTGCTTCAGGAGCTGTATTCCATCATCTTATGGAGCCATTTTACCTCTGTGGAACTTCTCCCATGTCAACCTGTATTTTACCAAATTACACATGTTGTTTCTGCCTCTTCTGTTCTCCTCTCTGTGCTCTGTTTTCCACCTTCCATATCATCTTCCAGCCTTCCTCTGCATTCATGCAAGGTTAAGCTTCCATCTTGACCTTAAGAAGCCAGACACAGTCAGTGACACCATTTTTTTTTCTATATTTGCTGAAATACCCCTCCTGATACATCCAAGAATAGCATTTGACTTTCTTTGCCTGGCATCTCAATCAATCTGCAGTCCCTTGGACCATACAGCCCTTGACCATTTGCAGCTCATCATCTCTTATATTATATCTGAGGCTACCACAAGTCTTCACATTCATGCCCTGTCATCTCAAACTTTTTGTTTTCCCTCTCATTTCCATTATTCTGATTCTCAAGGTCACTTAGTTCTTTCAGACTTGTATTCTCATTCTTCTCTGCATTGTCAAAACTTCCAGTTCTGTGTCACTGGACGATTTTAGCCTCAGGATCCTGCTTTCATTGCCAAGATCATCCACGAGAAGAAAAGATCAGTTCCCAAACTGTTTTGTGAGAAACTCTTTTGGTAAATTCCCTCCAGAGAGTTGCACCTCACCTTACAGTTTACTAATCCTCCTCTCCTCCAGCTTCACTAATAATTTCCCACATGGCACCTATCAGATACCTTACTGAAGTCTAGATAAAGGAGATCAGCAGCATTTCCTTTGTCTAGAAAATCAGGTATCTTATCAAAACAAAGCTATCATGTTCGTCTTACACAATCTACATTTCGTAAACCCATGTTGCATCTTATCTCATTTCCCCTTTATCTCTGCGTATTTAATTGTTCTTTCCTTCAAAATTCACTTTGAAATCTCCAGTCAAGGTTAGACTGAGAGGCTTGGAGTTAACTGGGTAACTTTTTCTCTGCACCTTCCTACTTTTACTGTTCTCTGCTTATGTGGCATTATGAGACAAGACATTATTCATCACATTTTCTGTGTAAATATTACACTTTAATATGCTGATCCTTTCTGACCTGTGGCTCCATGGAGCTCAGTGCAGGTACAGTCCAGTGTTAGAGCCTGGTTAGAGATGTAATCCAGAGGAAAGGAGTTGCCTGTATAATTCCAGGGGCATGGTGGGATGTGATGGACAGAGGTCTGTGGGAGAAGGATAGTGGGATCTGGGCTGTGCTGGGATTCATCATAAAGTGAATAGAAAGGAGGCTGGCTTTATGCAAAGAGGGTATTAACAAGGTGAGACCAGGCTGGTTTGTTTGTGAGCAGCTTTAAAAATGTGAGACTTACAGCGATGGTTGTCAAAGTGCTGCTTGCAAAGTTCCCCACCGTCACAAGCAACTGCCAGAGCTTCAATGTTAATTGGACAGATTGTCTGTGGTTTTGAAGGGAAAGCTGTGATTAATGAAACAACTGTTAACGAGGCTGGAGCAAAGCAGACCCTTCACCTTCTTTCTTTTGAGAGGAGGTAAACAGAAACTGGCTTTGGCTGCCCTTAAGAAGCAGCTGATCGAGAGCCTTCCTTAAAAGAGATGCCAAAACCAAGCTGCAGAGATGAATTTGAGGAACTGAGAGACATGACAGTGCTTCATACTTCCAGGAGGAGGCAGGACATCCACAGCCTCTTCTGTAGTTTAATACTTGGGGAAATTTTCCTTGGTTTATCTGAGATTCAGAACTGATTAGAAAACACAATCCTGGACCCTAAGCAGCCTGTGGTCTTTTGCCCTCTGTGACTTTGCACAGGTCTAAGATGGGCACAGTTTGCTCTCCTAATTCACAAGTGGCTTTTACGTTTATACTGATTGCTGTGTTCCATATTTACAGTCACACAATTGGCCAGAGGAGTAGGTATAGTTACTCCTTGGATACAAAAGCTGAAGGGAATGAGTCCTTTTTTAGTCTTTCTTTATCATTGTCTTTCCTTATCCATGGACCCTTGATCTCTGCCTTCCAACCCTCTGCTGCCACCACCATTTCTGAATTTCAGATCTGCTTCCTAAGGATGTCTGAAGATGCCCATCACAGAACAAAGAGCTTAAACAAGACAGGACCTTCACCCTCTGCTACACACCCTTCCCTCCCATCTAGGAACATGGTGTCTTAACACACAGAGGCTAAAATATTTCCTGTTGGTTTCAGAGGGAAAGCATGATTGTGCACAGGAGTATTCAACTCTCCTTTGACTTTTTTTCTCCAAATCACCTTTTGCTGAAGGAAAATGCTGGAGGATTTGGTGCCTGAGCCCTACCAGAGTCTTCCTGCTTCCCCAGTGAATTCACTGGGGCGTCTCTACAGAATCATCCAGCCCTATTACCAGCACTGGGGTCTTAATCTTCCTCTCCCTGTAGTCAGCAACACACCAGGCTGAATTCAAGGGGACAAAGATCAGGCCTCAAAAGGCTGCCCTGAGCAGTGAACTGAGAGTTCTCCCCCCTCTCACGCCGTGCTCGCACTCTGAGGTCTCTGGTCATTACTCTCCTTGCTGCCTCATTACCAGAATGTGCCATTAAAGTTTTGCTCACTAGAAAATGATCTCTTATTATCTCTCCATGGAAATTGCCCCAGCAACAAGCTTCCTTCAATATCTATCAAGCCAAAGAAAGCCATTAGAGAAATTACAGAGAGCTGCATGGATGCTCACGCCCCTTCCCTGGCCGATGGGTTCCCCTGGCACTCCACAGCCACACGCTGCTCTGGCTCCATCATGAGGCCAGTGGAAGAGCAGCCAAGTGTCTCCTCTCATCCTGTGAGGATGGGGTGGAGGAGACCTGCAGCCCAAGCCAAATGTGGCACCCTTTGAGGCAAGATGTGCTGGGAGTCTGGACCTCTGTGCCAGAGTACTAGGAAAAACTCGAGGGAAAAGAGCCCTGCCTGGGAGCACAGCAATGTCAGTGCTCCTCCTGGCTAGCAGGGCCAGTCCTGGTCATTGCAGGTCTACAAGGAAAACCTCAGACTTCAATACCTCCTCTTTTGTTCCTGGGTCTTCCACCAGCAGGCAGGGAACCGTTTCTCCTGAGCCTGGTCTGACTTGTATTCATGCCCCAGTTGCTTCAGGAGCTGTATCCACTCAACTTATAGAGCTTCTCTGGAACTTCTCCCATGTCAGTTAACAGTTAAAGAAGAGACGAGTGGTACAGACTACCTATACAAACATGAGTAAAGTTTCCCAAATAATCCTGTCTGGTTGCTTTCTTTAAGGAGTGTCTCTCATGAAGTGCCTGGAGAGTCTCCTTTCTTCATTCTGGATGTGCACAGTGCTGTTTGTCTGGTTTCATTGCACAAGGCTGTCTTTTCTAGTTCATGGATGCAGGAGGCAAGTCAAGGGCATGATTCATTTCACATGCTCTGGACAGCAGCACAGGATGAATTGCACCCCAGAGGTATCAGTTTCTCTCCCCTGTCTACAGAAGAGCAAATAGCTCACTGCTGTAGGTATCTGTGTTGCCAGACAAAGCAAATTCTCAGAGTATCGTTTCTAGAGTGTCAAAGCATTTGGATTAGGAACCTTAGGGGGAAAAAAAAAGTAACAGCAAGTGATTAACCATTTCCAAAATACAACCCAAACCTGTGCAGAGGGAGGATCTCCTCTCATATCTGAGTGCCTGACAGGGAAGTATCAGGCTTCATCAGACTACTTGAGGCTCTATTTGATATTTAAAATGTTACAAAACCCTCTGAATTCACATGGGGTGGCAGCTGACAAGGTCCTGGGTCCTTCTTTATTCTGTGCTCCCTCCCATGACTCCGAGTCACAGTGAAGGCACATGGTTATTACTTTTATTTCTATTCCTCTTCTTTAGCAAAATAACAGCACTGCCCTGTCTGCCACCTTTGACAACAGCAAAAGTCTAAAACACTCAAGGCATTTTCAGAGAAAAAAAAAAAATAGAAACAAACTGTAGGAGCAGGGCCCTGCTCTGCCCTTTCCGTCACCAAACTCTGCAGGTTGCATTTCTGCACTGGAGAAAAGGTTTGATTTTCTACTTGCAGCCCTGAAAATGAAGAAAGGAAACAACAACAACAAAAAAAAATTGGGACACATCTTCATTGCCAGTCAGAGGTCTGTCTTCAGTGGGATTTTTAGGCTGGGAGCTGCATTACAGCAAGGCATAAGTGGGATGTGTCTCCACCAGCAGGGTTACAGTTTGCCTTTAGCTGAGACACACGAGGAGGGAGGGTGGCACGAGGTTATCTCCCAGGGTAGTGGCAGGCAGGGATCATTATGCTGGAAGCACAGACTGATCCCCAACGGTGTTGCATGTTGGATATCTGCTTTCCTCTGCTCAGTGTTGCAGTTCCTTCCCGTGCCACGCAGCTCCTGCCGCGGGTGTATCCTCCTGCCTCTCTCCAGCCTCATGCCATGAAGGCTTGTGCCTCCCCTGAAATGATTTGAACTTCCTTGTCCCTTTTTGCCACCACCTTGTGCAATTACAAGGCCACAGGGCTCTGCATGAAGCAAGGGCTGGTGCGTATCAGTCAGAACAACTGGCTCCAGGGAGATCTTTGCATCCTGCCTATTGTTTGTCTGGATCTTATCCTGACTCCATTGTCATCCCTGTTGGACATTCACTCTGGTTCCCACAGCCAACCCCTGAACTGGAGCAGCTGCTCTGCTTGGTGATAGATCCCAGCATTCAACCCAGGTCCTTGAGGGCTGTAATTATGCCACTAAAATAGCTCAAATTCCATGACCCTCCTTAATCCATGTGTACAGCTCCCCTTGCCAAACTGCCTGAGCACAGTGATGTTATGGCTTAGCCCAGGAGAGGAGGGGAGAGGGAGAGAGAGAGGGAGAAAAGGAGAGATTGAAGGAGGAAAAGGAGACTTATAAACAAAGTGAAAGTGATGCCAGTATTGAAAAGCAAATGGGTGGAGAAAAGCAAACCATGTGCATGTGTCATGTTCTTGGTCACATCTGGTAGGGAACAGCAGGTTTCTTGACAGAGTTTTCAGAGCCTGCCTGGAGTGTAGGTCTCTCTTGGGGACCTGGAGCTGGCATGGAAGGGGTATGCAGGGGAAGTGTTGGGAAAACATGTTTGCATTTATCCACACAGAAGGCTCGTGGCCCCAAAAAATCTCTTCTTGGTTGTTTCCCTTGTCACTGAAATGAGTTCATAAAAAAAAAAAAAAGAAGGAAAGAAAAAAGAAGAGAAAAAAAAGGCTAATCTCATGGAAGAAGGGACACATTTTGCTAAGCACAAACCAGAAAGAGGGTCTCTGGAGGCTCAAGCAGTGTTTATAGGACTTGGTTTGGACTTCACAACCTGCTCAGCTGCAGCAAAGCGATATGGCCCAAGATCTTTGTGAGCTGACTTGGTCATAAACCAGCCAATTAAGCCTGAGACTCCCAGGAGAGGATTTCATTTATTTCAGCTGGGCCCCATATGTACTCTCTTTTTCCAGCTGGCCAGCAGCCAGGTCTGCCAGAGCAGCCTTGGTGTTCCCTGTACCTGGAGAGCCTTGTAAGCACTCCGGTGGTTTCCACTTACACTCTCTAATGGAACTGAAAGTCAGGACTCCTGGGCTCCTTTCCTGCCTCTATCTCCGCCTTGAGGTATGACTTCAAATAAATCATTTCCTTCCCTGTGCTTGCCATCTGTGAAACACAGCTAATGATGCTCTGCTGCCTTTTAAGATCGCTCTGAGATTCTCTGCAATCACAGGGCAGTGTCACGGTAGAGATTGGGCCGGATTTCCCCCTTCCAAAAGGCTTTTAGGAGATCTGATAGTGGTGAAGTTGGGGTTTGCTGACTGAGACAGAGCAGTGGCCAGGGGATAAAAGATCAAGAGACAGGATATGAGAGGTCTGAGATCAGCAAATATTGTAACATCCAAGGAAGAGTGTGATGAACAAGAGGAAAGATCCACCTTGTTTAATATTATATCAGGAATAGTCTTTTCAATGTGTTATTCACCAACAAGGGGATGGGTCTGCTTCCTGAAACCTGTTGGCTTTGATACTCCAAAGTGGTGAAACATAGGATAGTCCCTGGGCTCTTGTAAAGTTAGTCTAGCAACATATTCAACTTAAACTAAGTCTTTACTGATTGGATCACCTTGGATCATCAAAATTATGACAGAAAAGGGGCTTTCAAATATTTCTCCAGGCTGGAGGATATTAGAGAACAGCCACAGGACAGCTTGACTGCTTCAGGGGACAAAAAGAAACTTGATCTTTGGGAGTTTGGATTCAAATTTTCATTATCAGGTAAAGAGCTTCTGCTCATGTCTCCCAAAAGTTGAAGAAAATATTTTGCCAAACCTAGCCTGGATATACTTAGACATTACTGCAGTGTGCTCTGGGTCATTTCACACTGGGGAAGATGTCAATGTTTAATTGAGATTGAAAAATTGAAGGGAAACAAAAGTAACTGAAGGCCTAAATGGGGTTTGTCTATGACTACCCCATGTGGTAGGAACTCTCAGAAGGTACTTAGCCTGGGGAGGAATGTTAATGGCAGGAGTATTTTAGAATTATGAGAGTCTTAGTGAAAAGGAATTTATTGCTCTTCTTGCCTTAGAATCATAATATGGAAACTGTGGTCTTATTTGATTAGATTAATGGTTAGGCAAATTTAATACAGGTCAAAAGAAAAAGAACCCACCAGAGCTGATGTACTGTGCAGTCAGTTCATGTAATTCACTGCTGCAGGAGGTCAGAGAATGATGTGCTGTAGCTGGAGTTAAGAAAGAGCTCTGTAATTTTACAGCCATTAAGAGCATGTCATTATACCTGTGAATGGGGGAATGGAAATCTCAAACTTCAGAATGCACAGAAAGAATAGCCTTAGGAAAGAAATTTCTCCATCTTCTCCCATCACCTTTCGCACTCCTGGGAGTTGTATTAGGCTGGGTTATTGCCATACCACTGGAATTGCCTGCTGGCAGCCACCATAAGGTGTGCAGGTGTTCAGCAGTGCACTGGGACACCAGTGCAGAACTTCAGTTTACTGAACAAGACCAGGTTTCCTTGCAGGCTCTGAGGCCACACTTCTTTATCGGTTTAAGGAAATCCCTGCTCCCTGCACCCTGGAATGCAACAGCCACCCCATTCCCTGCATGCAGATCTCTTCCATCTCCAGTGGGACTGGCCAGCAGTGCTTTGGTGGCACTTGGTGGCCTTCAGCTGGTAGTCCCTCTTCCTACAGAGGCTCCTCTGTGGTGGGCATTTCACAGGCTGGGCCCCATGGTTTGAGACGGGTATTCAGCAGGGCACCGTCCCCATGGGGATCAGCCCCACGTAAGGCAATACTTCCTGGGCTTCCTGAAAGCAAGTCGGAGGGAACTGTATTTCCATGGATGCAAAGAGCGTCAGGAGCAGCCTGTACAACCTTTCACCCTCTAGATTTTCACAGATCCATGAGAGAGACGAGCTGGGAAATCTGGAGCTCCTTTCACAGCTTGTTTTTTCCCAGGGAGAACCACAGTGTTTCATTCCCAATGCCGTGCCCCTGCTGTCTACACAAGCAGCTCCTCATGTTTAGGTGAGGAAGGCTATGACAGGAGGGCATATTGAGTCCAGGAAAGATGTTGTGGATGTGGCACACACAGTGAGGAAATAGGCCACTTTGTTGGGTATCTCCATCTCCCTTGGTTTATGTTTCATCTGCACCTTCAGGTGCCAAGCTGCACCTTTTCCCCAGCAGCTAAATGGAGACATTCCTAAGAATGTCACATTCCTACAAATGTCACAGTCCTAAGAATTAGACACACGTGGGAATTCAGTGCCTTTTCCACCTGCCTTTACATTCAAAAATTGAATTAATCTGCATTTAAACAGGCATTGTTTTCTGTATTGTGCGAGGAATGGGGGAATAGATTCATGTTTTAGTCAGGTTCTAATTTGGTGGAGAATTAAAGTCTCATAAATAAGGCACAGTATTTATTCAGCATGTTGTTGAAGACATCCATCCTGTGGCTCCAATAAAATCCTTTCTCTTTTTACAAGCAACTCAGTGAAATGCAAAATATTTTGCATGCCATGAGCACACAAAACTCATGGTCCAAGTGCTCAGTGGGTTCAAACTGGCACAGTAGTGGAGATGTGCTGGAGACCATTTCCCAGGTGAGAGATTAGCCTTCAAGCCACCAAAAAGGCCTTAGGCAGGAGCAGCCAGCTCAGGACCCGAAGTAAAATGTACTTTATCCATCCCCATGGCTCAAACATTCTTCCTTGCTTCCCTGGGTTTTGTGGCTCTGCTGGGATTTCCAGAGGGACACACACCTCTCTGCTGCTGGATGTTGGACTCTTCCACCAGCATCCCAGGGTCCAAATGGCCTTTCTCCAGCTCAACTAATGTGTCACTGCTGAATCTGTCAGCTGGCAGATAATGTATGTGCTGGGGCTCTGGGTGGGCAGGGAGGAATGGCACAGACCCAGGATTTACAACACGTGCCTCGGGGAAGGGGGGTTAAAGCTGCAAATGTGATGCTTTTCTCTTCCCATTTCTAGCAGGCTCCCAGCCCATTTCAGAGGGAATAGCCCATGGGAGGCTGGTGGTTTTGTGGAAGCTGATGCTGAATTAATCCCAAATTTTCACTGTCTCCATGCAAAATTCTCCTGCCCTCCAGGCAACCTGCATGGCCAACACCTGCCAGCAAATGAAAAGCAGGGTGTGTGGGGCAAAGCCAGCTTTTCAGGAGTGTAACTCCTGCTCTCCTGGGTTGATTTGGACAGATCTTGCTCCCAGTGCCTGCTGCTGTGGATGAGCGGATCTGCAGCCACAGGGTCCCCTTTTTGGACTGATCCAGAGCTGTAAACCCACAAGCTGTGCTTGTGTGCACCCCAGTGTCCCCAGCCAAACCCTGCCTGCACAGCACAGAGGAGCTGCCAGACTGGACCCTGTGTGGCAGGAGCCCAAGTTGGCTCTGCTTCAGCTGGAGACCTTCCACCGTTGACAGGACATGCTAAGGCTTTGTTTCACAGCCTGTGCCTCCCTGACAGTGCCTGGGTGACTCTGGACTCTACATGGCAACCAACGCTCAGACCTTCAGCCTCTGGTTAAATAAAGCTCCTTGTAATTAATCATCTCCAAAAGCCCTGCCCCTTCACACTCAGGCCACCGTGCCCTCCCTGCACAGCAAACTGTCCTTTGCAGACACGTGGGTCAGGCACCAGGCAGGACTTCCAGTAAAACATATTCAAAATGATGCTGTGTCAAGTAATTATCATGATCCCTGACTCAGAGATCATAAACTGGACTCACAAAGTAGTCAAGCTCTTTGTATCTGTGGCAGGATGAATCTGAACTCTTCCAAACTGATCCAGTCACCTGAATTATAGAAGCACAGGTTTGGGTTGGAAGGGAACTAAAGGTGATCTCATTCCAGCTCCCTACCATGGGCAGGGACACCTTCCACTAGACCACGTGGTTCAAAACCTCATCCAGCCTGGCCTTGGTCATGTCCCACACCAAGATGCAAGGTCCCATGCTCCCAGAAAATCCATGAGCTTTTCTGGCTGTGCCTCAGAGCAAGCACTGGCTAGAGCATAGGGCAGGACACCTGGAAAGCTTGACATGGAGCTGATGAGCCAAAAAATAGCCCCAGTGCAAGCATCATGTCATCCAGGTGGACCCTGCCTTTGTCAGGCACAGCAACCGCACGGAGCTGTGACAGCTCCTGTGGCAGCAGCTGAGCTTCTATTTCAGCTGGACACTTATCATCAAGAAAAGAATAAACACGTAGAAGGAGGGTACATCAGTGCTGTGGTGGCCTTCAAAACACACTCTGTTACCCCACCAAAGGAGCAGATGTTTCTACTTGACGCTCTTGTGAAGCCAGAGAGGCAGAATCCCACTGCATGTTTCTGGTGACACAAAAAGTAAACAGTAATTTTACCACTCACTCTGCTCTCAAGTTCTTGCTAAAGACTTGGGACCTGACAATACCTCCCTGAGACTGACAGAAACAGGGAATTGCTCTATGACAGCCTGGTTGCTGTAAAACTGGCCTGAAGACTTGTGTCTTCTGTGGTGGCCCCAAAAGCTGTCAACCTTTGGTCTGGATTGGAGGACAGGAGGTTTTGCTGGTCTACACCTGCAGATCTGTTGAAGATTTTATAGTAACAGATTTTCCTGCCCTTTACACTGATCTTCCCCAAGCACCTGTTCTCTCTCCAGTTCAAGCTCTTTGGAGCAGGTTTTCTGTGCATCTCCTACAGGACTGTCAGATCCTCAGTCGATGTAGGGAGATCTGACTGATTTACTTCAATATGGTGTGGCTCCCTTATGGGAGACTCAGTGGGATCCTGCCCCCAAACTTCAGGTGTCCAGAAATCAAGCACATGGTATAAACCAACTGCCAGGACTTTTTCTATGGCCATTGGAGAAAGAGTGGCACTTCCCAGGACAAAATATTGCCATCATACAGTGGGTGTCAGGGAAGGAAGGGTTCAAGTACCACCTCATTAGGGCTATGCAAAGCAGTAAGAATATGAAACTTGCTTGATTTGCCTAAAAAACTTGATCTGCCCCTGGAGTAAGTTAGTAAAGCTCCTCTAAACCATGCCAACAGCACATTTGGATTGATCAATAGCCCTGGCTCAGCTATCCTTGATATGCAGTAGTGCTCATCTACAGCAATTACCTAAAAGCCTGGGAAGGGGAGGAGATCAAGCAATTTAGCAAGGGGACAGGGCCTTTGCATTGATTAAAAAATGTAATGGGATCTTTGAGATGGTTTCAGAGTTGCCCCTGAGGTCCTTCATCAGCCAGAGGCAGGAGACACAGCACTGCTGGGTTTGCCCCTGCTCTCCAGCCCAGCAAACCAAACACGGCCAGGGGCCCTCTCCGAGGTGAAGACGGTGCTTCCCCGGGAGGGATGTCTGTACAGCCCCGTGATCACTCCAGCGGATCGGAACCTGAAAGAGAGAGATGTGCCAGAGATTAGAGCATCCGGACAGAAGGGGCAGGGCCCGCGCGTCTAAATCGATGGAACAATCAGTCGAAAGCTAAAGCAATTTCGAGATTAGGCCTCTTTTATGGAAAGCAGTGATCTCTTTGTGATGAAAAGCCAGCCCAGCCTATTGCTGTAATCTTACCTCTGCTCAGGCAGGTTCCCTGTGTCTGCGCCTGACCCACTTCCTTCAGCTCCTTTGCTTGTTTCCTTCAAGTGCAGTTTTAGCTCCGCATAAACACCTTGTTTAAATTGCTTTAATCTCCAAGTGCTCTTTCTATTGATTTGAAACAGTTAAGCTGTCAATCAGCCCTTTCTCTTCACACTGTGGACTGGGGAGGAAGATTAAAATAACAAACAAACAAGAGGTGGATGGGCAGGGAAGTTAGTTTGAATTTCGCAGGGGATGCCAGCTCTATGGAGCCTGGAAAGAGGTAGAAACAAGGTCCTTCCAGACGGAAACGAGGACACTCCAGGTGCTGAACTCTGGAGAAAAACCCTATCCAAAGCAGAGGGCAGTGTGTGTTGCCCTGCAGTGCCCCTTTCTTGCAGCTTATGCAGCCAGACACTCACACAGCTAATATAGGAGCTGGGTGTCTTCTCATAATTGTTATGCAAGTACTTCGAGGAGACAACCTCAGTCTTAACGAAGTTTGCAGTCAGCACTAGTAAGACAGACACACACAAAAAGGGTAAGACAGGTAAACAGCTGTACAGAGAGAAAAAGTACTTTTTCCAAGGATGGTGCATGAAAGGTGGACTGACTTCTGATGAGGATCCAGCACCTCACCAAAAAAACCCCAATAAACACGTTCAGGGTGACTTTCCTGTGGGATAGTGAGGGAGGGAATGGACCTGCACTCTCAGAGATACACATGGCATCTGGAATCCCGGAGGCAGCTCTGCCCACGAGGGCTGTGCAGAAGTGCCATTGAGGAAGGACATTTGAGCTGGACCATTGAGTCTGTGGATGCTCCTGCAGCCAGTGGATACATCCCCTGGCACTTCCCCTCGCTTGGACAGCACACCAGGCCATCTGCACTCGGGACAATCCTGATGGAGAGCCTGAAGCAGCAAGCTATTATTTCATCATTACAGCAGGGGTAATGACAGGGCCAGAGAGGCTGATTGCTGCTGCTGAGGTCAGCGGTCAAGGCACTAAGAAGGAGAATAAAGATGAGGAGTGGCACATGTGGCTTTGCAAGAAGTGTGTGGCCGGCTTAGCCTGCTCTAGTTGGAGTATTGATTACTAAAATTAAGCTGAGGGTCTCTAGTTAGAGTCTTCAAAGTGGAAATGCACTGAAGTCCAGTCCAGTGCTAGTCACACACTATGAAAATCCATCAATTAGTCACATTATGCAAAGCCAATATGAGACACAGCAGCATGCAGATTACTCTGCTATCATGGGCTGAGGAGAAGCCCCTCTGGTGACCTACTTGTTTCTGCCCCTCTACATAAAAGGTTTTTTTAAAGCCCAAGAATGTGATAAGGGCTGTACTCTGCTCTGATTTCCCAGGACTCTTCCCCTTGTACCCAGTGCAGAGGGATTTTCAGGGAAATACATTCTCCTGCTGAAATTCTCTGAATGCCATGGCCTGGGAGGGACAGGAGATGACAACCCCAGAGGGGCTGGAGGGACCCGGGGGTGAGAAGCAGCACTTGCAGCCGTGCTTTGCATTCTCCAAGGCAGAGCTGCCAGTCCTGCAGCTGGAGCACTCAGGGATTCCTGGCAAGGGCTCACAGAACAAAGAGGCCTGAAATCGATTGGGTCATTCATTTGAATGTTTAAAATAATAATAATAACTCTCTTTGAATGGGTTTCTTTCCCCTCAAGCGATTCAAGCAGCTGCCTAATTTCCATTTGGCCTCAAGATCCTTCTGTTGATGGGCTATAAAAATTTGCATGTGGTGGAACAGGCTGCTGGAGGGTTTGTGGTGAGAGGGTCACACCTTTGTAGCTACAGGGGCTGAGGGATTTTCACTTTCTTCTTTTGACTTTTGGAAGCAGGAGTGGGAATAAAAGTTGGATCAAAGGGGTCACAGAGGAGCCAGCACAGATCAAAAGAGAAAAGATCACTGTCTGCACAAAATGAAATGACTGTCCTACAGAATACAGTCTCCTATGTTACATTTCACTAGTCCTCTGTCAAAGGGGGCCAGTGTTACATACAGGATAAGGTGAAGGTCCCAGGGAGAAAATACTCAGTGACTGAAAGAATAAAGATGGAATCATTAATTTAAATACAGGGTAGATTTAAGGTTAGAGGGACCCCTGGCCTTTCACTGCTGCCTATACAAACCCTTCCTTTTTAAACCCTTACTAATCTTTGATCAAGTGGGAGAAGAAGGGGAAGGAAGGCACCAGAAGGATTAAGATGATTTTTGGTGTGATAGGTAAGACTGGGGGCAGAGGGGAAAGTTGCTTCTGCGTGGGGGAGCTTCAGAATATCCTGACACCTCAGAGAAAACCTGCTGGATGCTGGCAAAGGACAACTTAACAGGGAGAAGTATAACAAGGAGAAGGAAGAATATATGTCAGCACTCCCTTTCTGATGATTGAGCAAAGTGTCATGCCAGGAAAACAAGCAAATTTCAAGGAGGGAAAAGAGAGAGGCTATAAAACAAGTAGATTTTTTTTTTTGTACACAAAACACAGACTGGATTGATTTCATGTTTTTAGAGGATTTCAATCATATGAATAAAGATGGCTTTCCCCAGTTGTTCACAGCTGGCTGACAGTCACTGGACACAGCAGTGAGAGCCAGAGCAGAGAATGGAGCACCAGGACTGACTGTGGTGGATGATGACTCTGAGAACAGGACAGAAAGAGGCCCGGGGAGAGGTGTCAACTAAAATAGAACAGGACAGCACAAAGACTTAATCTGTGGGTTTGTTCTTCTCTGTAGGGGTGGGCTGATGTGACACCCACGCACTGAGCAACAGCTGGCAACATCTGCAACATCTGCCACAGCTCCTCCTCTTCTTCAGCTTTCAAACACTTGCTGTCCTCATCAGTTCTTCTCATTTCTCCTCCCCTTGCACTTCCTGACTGCTGCAGTTTGCTTTTTTCTAATGAAGTCCCTCATTGGGGCTTCAAACAGGAGGTGCAGGGAAGTCAGGAAGAGGAGGGAGTGGTGCCTTCTAGTCTTTCAGGTTAAAATTGCAAACACACACATATGCATACACACTGGAGAAGCAAAGCAAAGAGGGAAATCAATAGCCCTGGTCAAAACTCATTTTCAAATCTGGATAAAGTCTGTGATTAGTAGAGCCCTGCAGACACACCACTGTTTCAGTCTTGATCTGATCCTGAAATGTCAGCCTTGCAGCATCATAGAAAATTCGGGGTGAACAGACTTCCAGATGCCACCTAATCCATCCCCTTGTCAAACAACCCCATATACACAAGATTCTCCAGTAAGGGGAAATGTCAGGTCTTTTGTACAGTTTGATGTTGTGCTTGGACTAGAAAAATGCAATGGGCAGAACCTGCTTTCTTTCCTGAGTTTACCTCACCCCTGACAGGCAGCTTGTCCCAGGATCTCCCAGACAAGCAGGGCTGATCCCACTCTGGTCACTAGCTCTGCCAATGGGCTTCAGCATCTTCCCCACTGGGTTCAAAAAGGGTGGGGAGAGTCGGGAGGGATGATCATGTATGGAGGAAAAATACATTCAGACAATTTTAATCTTACCTTCAAAATTTTAACTTGTATTTCATCAATTTTTTTTTTATTATTTTAACTTGTATTTCATCGAATGACCCCTGAGAACCACAGGCAGTAGATAAGTGGTGATGGGGCAGGAGGGTGGAGGACCAGGCAGAGATAGATGGGAATGTGAGAATGAGACAGAGAGGAAAAGAGAAAATGAGGAAAATAAGCCTTGGCCACCTGAGCTCCTTTCTGAAGCTGGACATAACTGGTGATTAGCAGAGCCCAACAGAACCGCTGTTATCTCCGGCCTGGCTCCGTGTAAATGTCAGCCTCCTGCAGCACCGTGAGGACCACTAATGGCTGAGGCACAGCGAGGAGGGGCAAGGAAGCGCCAAATGAGCCTGACATTTGCTTAACCTGAAACAAAGGGAGGCTGCAAAAGGCCAGGGAAGGGACCATCTGAGCGACTGAGAGCGCTGTAAATGAAGAGCAAGACCTCGGTTTAACACAGGCATTTGTAGGGGGGCTGTGGAGCTGTGACAGAGGGTGAGCTGTGGGAGTTTGCACTGGGAGGGGGTGCCAAGAGGGTGGGTGGAGGAGCAGATGTGTTCCCACTCCCTTTCGGCAAAGAGGATAATAACATTTGCCTCCTTTAAAGGGAAGACTGATGAATAGTTAGTAAGCCTGGGCTGGGCTGCTTTCCATAGGCTCAGTGTCTTCTTTGAGGGCTTTTCATACAGGAGGATTTGAGAAGTGGGACCTCTAAGCTAAATGAAAAAGCTGCACGGCAGGAATGGTTGTCTTTCTTGCAAAACTCAAGATTCAAAGAAGTTTTTTTCTCTTCTGCAAGGTAAAAATGAGATCTCAAAATTTTATGGACCGAACTAAGAGGGAAAGCACAAAGAACAAGTTCCATCAGATGAATCAATGTATTTGTGATCAGCAGAGTTACCTAAGACAAGGTAAACACAGGTTCAAGTCTGCCTCAGTCTGGATCAGAGCAAGGCTGGTGTCAATCATAGCTTCATAGACCCCATCTCACATTGGTTGACAGTCCTGTGTCTCACCTTGGGTCAGTTCTGCATTAGGCTCATCCCAGCTAGGAACTCATCTAACCTAGTTCATCCTCAAGAAAGAACTGATGTCCACCTATAGGCATTTTCCAATTAAAATCCATCTCAGGCAAATGAAGGCATAATAAAGGATCAGTGGTGCTGTGTCAGACCAAAGCTTTCTTGGCCCCAGCCTCACAGAGCAGACTGCAAAGCCTCAGAGATGGTCTAAGATTAGGACACATAAAGAATGACCCTTTATGTTAGCCAAAAAGTTGCATATCTAACTACACGTGGTTTGTGCCACTGGCTGGACGTTTGGGTTTGAAGCACCTCAACCTACCCAGTCCCCTGGAACTTTCCTTGAACCAACACAGAGTCACCACATTATTTTTGCTGCACACAAGTACGTGCACAGTTTTGAGAAAGCTGCTTATTACAGCTCAAAGGAGAAGGATAGACCATATTTTATCACAGATCTGTTTGCAAGGTTCATTATTGATTTTAATGTACCTGTGCCAAGAGGCAACGACGGGCACAGTTTTTTAAAGAGAAGGAAGGAAGATTAAATATACTCAATCCTTGTCACCTTAGCAAACATTTATCCATCCGGTTGTGTGTGATGAGAAGTCTCTATTCCAAAGACGGAATTAAATTTTAATAGGACAGGAACATGATTGTGGGGCTGTCGTGGCCCCAGATTGGAGCAGACCATAACACTGCAGGGAAACACCGGAGGCTGCTGACAGAAGGAAACCAGAAGGTGATAACTTATGCCTGAACGACTGATAGTGGGGAAGTAGGTGACAGGACTGATGTGGAGTGTCCCAGCCACTGATGGTAGAGAAATTCCCTGCTCAGAAGTGAGGCAGAGAGCCCCCAGCATTGCTGGAGCTATTGCTCACAAATACAATGCCAAAGTTACACTGAGAGCCAGAAAACCCCAGTACAGATAAGAAGGCTCCTCAGTGGTGTGTACACTCACTGCCATGGGCTTCCCCAGCAGCAGGACTCAGTCTGCAGGACTGTGTTCACAATTAAGCCTCTTCCCTCCTTTGCATGTGGGCTTGGCTCCAGCTGGGGAATGTGTAATCCTTCCAGGTAATGCCAGCCAAGCTCGGTGCTAATGAGAAGGTTAATCTCCTTAGGCAGAGCAAGGCTGGCACAGCAGGTGAAACCTTTGCTGGGCTCTTCAGGTCACACCCCAGGGTCTTCAGGACCGGAGTGAAGTGTGTGCTGGAACGTGTTCTAATGAACTGGACCAGTGGAGGCTGACAAATGGTTTGAGCATCTCATACTTCCTGTGGCACGCTCGGTACCACGGACTGGGCACAGCAGAGTTTGCTGCTCTCCCTCCAACGTCCCTTCCACGCTCCACCGATGAACTCCCCTTACCTCCTGCCCTTTAGTGGCCTTCGCAGCTTCTTACTTCCAGTCATTACCAGCCACCGTCTGGATTTAATGAGGCCGGAGTTCGCCGGATGAAATAAATGCAGGTTCCCGAACCCTCTAAACCAAAGCTAATGAAAAATATATGCTCCCTCACTCCTGCTCTCATTTTCACATCCTGCAAATTATCTGTGCTAATGCACGCAACTCGCTGCTCCTCCGCGCCTTCAGATGCTGAACTTTGAGTCTTTGTCACATCAGCCGGCACCAAGTAATTCCGTACAGAAGTCTGACATTTCCAGTTGAAAAAAATAAATTGATTAAAATTCAACAGGCATGTAGTGTTCAGCTTTTAAAGGTCGGCAAATCTAAGGAACTATCAACTGTAAAATAATTCAGCATTTAGAGGGGAGGGGCAGCTGGAGGGGGTGTGTGGTGGGGGTTTGTCCTGGGAAGAGGGAGGGAGCGCAGAATGTGAGGATCATTTACTGCCTGCATTTCACTGTCAAGAACATAATTACAGGCAATTTAATTACTGTATAATGGAAAGGGTCCGTGTTCCCGAGCAGCACAGCCAGATCCTACTTTGCTTCCCGGGGCTGTGTGCAGTGCAGACACGGGGAGGGGGCTCTGGCTGTGACAGACACCTGTTGGTGAGTGTCTGCAAAAGGACCTTGGAGAATGAGGATGCTGAAGGCTGGACCTGGCTCAGCTGATGGAGGCTTTCAGTCATCCAGGAGAGTCACTAGTTAAGGTTAGACTAGTTAAGGTTAGGAAGGACCTCTGGAGATCATCCAGTCCAACCCCCTCATCAAGGCAGGGTCACCTGGAGCAAGTAACATAGGTGGGTTTGGAATATCTCCAGAGAATGTGAATCCACAACCTCCCTGGGCAGCTGTCCAGTGCTCTGCCACTCTCCATGGAAAGAAGATTTTCCTCATGTTGAGGTGGAACTACTGGTGTTTTAGTTAATATCCATTACTCCTTGTCCTGGTGCTGGACAGGAAGAAAAGAAGGTAGAAGGATCAGTCTGTTTGGTGCAATAATGGCAGAAAGTCCCTACTGAGAGCAGTGCTTTCCCATGGAAGGTATGAATTTACCAAGGCATGGATCTTTGCTCTAGCACACAGCTCTCTCTTTGGTCCTGCATGTCTCCTCTGACTTCTCTGTTCCTAAGAGGCTCCACTGAATGTGGAAGGTAAGATGGACAAGCACAGCCCTATAAGTGAGTTGCAAGAGATGAGTACTGATCCCAAAGGAAACCATGTTGGGCTTTCAAGAGCTGCCTCATCCATCTGACTTCCCCGGAGGTCTGCCAAGGTCTACCTCTCTTGAAGTTTCTCCAGTTCTGCTATCTGGATTTTGCTTTTTGAATAAAATCAGGTTGCCCTGTCCCTGGAAGTATTCAAGGCCAGGTTGAACAGGGCTTGGAGCAACCTGGGCTAGTGGAAGGTGTATCTTCCCACGGCAGGGGGTGGAATGTGATGATCTTTAAGGTCCCTTCCAACCCAAACCATTCTAGGATTCTGTGAATTTATGATTTTAAGAAACTTGAACACAGAAGTCTTCAGCCTGACCTTTCTTTGACAGGTTGCAATTTCTATTTAGGACACTCTCCCTTCCCTGAATTGCACTATGCACTATAACATGTATAAATCATGTTATCTAAGCCATGGCTTCTCTTCCTTCTTCCTTATCCCACACTCTTGTTAAAATCTTTCTTTTTCACACCCTTTTGTGCATGAACTTGAGACCAGTTCTTTCCAGCCTCTAACATGTTTGGTTTCACTGTTCTGTAAACTCAAAACATGTATCCCATGGGAAACATCTCCTAGAGCTTAGAGGAAGAGAGAGCAGAGGAGGGTTTGGAGAGAGGGACATTCTCTGTCTTTATCTCTCAGTACCCCTGAATACCAGGGTACAGTTGATATGCTTGTGATTTATTATTCCTTGTAATATCAAATTCTCCACTCTCAGAGGTGTCACACCATTGATTTTACTGGGGACAGGAGCACTGTGAATGAAGGGAAAAATACAGTCCATGAAGTTGCTGGTGAATCATGATCTCCAGGCCAAAGACCACCAGAAGGACTCAGCTCCAGGGAGCAAAAATACACATCAAAGGAGAGCAAGATGACTCCTACTGCAAGGTGGCTGTAGGAAGCTTCTCCAGGGGAAACTGTGACTCAGCAGCAGGCCAAATCAACCTTGAAAAAATAAAAATAAGGGGGAAAGAAAGAGAAAGAAAGGCCAGCAGGCCCATTGCTGTTTCCTTGTCTATCACCCAAATGCTGCTGTTGTCAGTACAAAGGAGAGGCAGAGGAAAGGGAACACTGTGTTGTGTTCATTAAAAATGCTCCCAGCCTAAACTTTGTTAATTCTGCTCTATCCCTGCACCTCTGCCTTTCCTTGTCTCAGCAGGAATCCACTACAGTGCATCACAGCAAGCTCCTTCTAAGCTTTTTACCTCACTTATGTCACTGGGAAAGTCTCCCTGTCCCCTACTCTGCCTTGTGAGTCCCTTCTGCAACAGGACACTCACATCCCCTCCCATTCTGTTAGTTCAATAGAAGGATTCAGCTCTTCCATCACCACACACAAGACCTGGCATCCCTTCTCCAGGACCACGTTCAGCCAGAGTTTCCAACACACTGGGGACTTGCTCTGGGTGGAACAAGCCCAACTCGAGTGGGCACACCCCTGCATGGGCATCTCCCCAAAGCGGTCAGCACTCTCCAGATCCTCCCCCTATGGCTTGAACCCTGTGCCAGGGAAAGAGGAAGAACCCCTGCAGCTGTATGGAGGTTGGATAGCTGGGCTCTGGGGAAGGTGGGCAGCTCAGCTCCCCACCGAGCAGGGCAGCTGATGGCAACACCAGGGCTCGCTCATGAATCAGCATCAGCCAGGCTACTGCGCTGCCTCCTTTCCCCTCCCACCGGTACACAGCAGCCAAAAAGCACCATGTTGATTATTCAAGAGTGGGCTCTTAACAGCTCTAATCAGCTGATAATCCAATAACACACTCAGCTGAGCTGCACTCTCAGCTCTCAGGTCCCTGCCGCTCAGAGAACATTTACAGCTGCGCCGTGTTGATAATAACTGCCCGGCTGCCAGGAGGGAGGCACAGCAAATGACTCCCACTCCCTGCCTCCTTCTGCTCCTTAGGCAGTCCAGACCCTTCCTCCCATCCTGCTCCTGCCTTCCCCAGCCCCTCTCTGCTCCCACATTTCAGCACAGCTGTTGGCAGGGTTCTGCCTGTGCCGTGAGTGCAGCTAAAACAGCTCAGCTCCTGGGATCCTCGGGAAAATAAGCTGCCTGTTCTCTTGAGCTACCCCCTTGGCAAAACTGCTTAAAATGTAATAAATAAAAGGGGAAGCATCAAATCCATCACTTTGAAGGCATTTGAAATGCAAGATGCCAGGGACCAGCCAGCACAGCCTCAGGCCCTTTCAGTTCTCCAGCACTTCAGCACAAACTGTGAGTGTTCAGCCCGGGTGGCCTGGAGCCAGCAGGCAGGGAGAGACATTAAATGCAGAAATATCCCTTCCTCCAGAGCACCTCAGCTTTCCATGCCAGCCCCATCCTGAAGCAGGCAGAAAACTATTCACACCTGCTTCTCACTGCTTTCACAGCTTGATTTCTGGGATAGATAGCCTGGCTGAGTCTCCTGGCAAAGTCCTCTCTCCTTGTCTCACCTTCCATTTTGCATAGCTCCTCTTGCTCACCCAGGCCCCTGTATGGGGCTTTGCCCCATGCTGAGGTCTGTGCTCAGCCCCTCCTACCCCACACAGGGGCTACCTGACCCCACCTCGTTAATCAATACCTCTCATTGGCCATGTAATTACAGGTGAGCTTAATTCCTGCAGCTGAATCATCAGGGCTGCTCTAATGAAAAGGTGTAGAAAGCCATTTCTGGGTCTAAATACAGATTTTACGTTAAGAAATGAAACCAATTTCCCCATGCATTGGAATGAGTAGCTGTGTGTATGTGCTTGCATGTGTACAGGAGTTTATGCATTCAGAGCATATCACTTTTTATTTCCTGAAACACTTTAGCTGGTGGATTTACTACTCAGACAACACGGTGTGAAGAAATCTGTATCCCTACTGTAACCCTTCCTTGGGCACCTGAAAAGTAAAAGTGAAATGAAACCACCCAAAGAAGGATGTTTCTTCCTCACCAGCTCTCCCAGTGCCCAAAGGTCTCCAAGTGATAGTTTTTCATGGATGCCCCTGTGGAGCAGGAAAATGCATTGTTTGGAGTTATAAGATGGAGTCTGGAGTACTAAGATAGTCTGATCTAATGGAAACTATACTGGGGCCTCTACAAAAAGGCACCACACCCCCAGGATTTCCACAGGTTTATGCTGCTCTTTTCTCTCCTGGTGCAAAATTTTCCCTGTTCAGACCCTATGGTGGAATATGCTGGCTTGCTCTTCTTACTCTTCCTCCTCTTCCTCCTCCTCCTGGGATGCTGCCAGTTGCCATGGCAATGCTGCCAGCCAACCCCACACCAGCAGGAACAGGACCAGTTGCCCATCCTCACCACAGCCTCCTGCAGCCACCCAGGGGGGTTCCCAATGGGCTGTGCCAGAAACAGTCACCCCACACATAGACCATCATGTACCTGCCCCATTGCACCTCTCCCCAAAAAAACAGCTGGGTCCCCTTTGCCCCTTTTCCTGGCTGGCCTTGTCTTCTCCTCTTTCCTACAGATCCTGATTAATCCTGGATGTCATTTCCCGGACCTGCACCAGGAATGAACTTTGCCCTCCTGTACTCTTCAGGAGGGGCTGGATGCTGTGTTTCTCCCCTGTTTTGGCAGGTATCTCTCCCATCTCCAACCTCCCTTTGCTCCCTGAAAGGTCTTTCCCACGACAGGTCCCAACCAACAGCTCCATCTTTCCTGATACATTCCCTCCCTGCCCTCTCCACAGCCTGTCTCCTCCATGCCAAGCTACCAGTCCTGGCTGGACTCATCTGCAGTTAGACTTGATGATCTTAATGTTCTCTTCCAACCTTAATGATTCCACTGTTCACAAAAATCGCATTTGTTACCTGGTGTTCAACAAGCCAATATATTCCATGATTCTATAATATCATCAGCATTCAGGGCCATGGGATTGGGACACACATATCCTGATGCAATAAGAATTGCAGGGACCAAAAAAAAAGCTCATTAAAATCCAAAAAACCTCCTTCTTGCCTGCACAGCCCATGCAGCAAAGTTAGTTTAGTGCTTCCCCTTGTGCTGCTTATTTTGGGTAGAGTGCAGCTCCAAATACCTTTGATGGGGCTTCTCTGCTCTATGGTGTGTGTAATCCCCTCTCTAAAAAACAGCCCTGATTATATGCTCAGGGAAGAGGCTAGAAAAGCCCCAGGGACACCAAGACTCTCTACAGAGGGATCTGGGAAGAGCTGGGTTTTTGGAACTGAAAACAAAGTGAAGAAAGTGTCACTGCCTCTCTTCTTCCTCACTTCGCAAAAATCCCCACAGCAATAATGATGTGAGTGGGGAGCTGGGGCCACTGCAGACGTGTCTGGGAGACATCCTGAGGGGGACAGGAGGGGTGGGAAGGAGAGGAGCTGGCACAGCACACCTCCAGGGATAGCCCTGTCCTGGTGGAGGCTCTTCAGGCCTGCAAAATGCAGCTGGCAGCACCCCAGTGTCACGCCTGCACGGGTGAGCTCAGGCCAGATGTGGCCATCCCACCGGTGGTTTCAAGGTCCTGGCTGTTCACTCCTCTCCAGTCCTTTCCAATTTCATATTAACTGGGCCAGTGCACAGCAATTTAGCACGATCCCACTGGGCCATGGAAGGTCCATGTAGGTCCTGACCAGCGTCGTTTCATGCTCCAAGCACAGGAGTATGATGAACTGCCTCCTCTCTTGCCTTCCTCATCCTTCAGGGTCCATAGGATCAGGACCTGAGGGAGACGAAATGACACATGCATGCATCAAGATCAGCCCCCGCCCAGGTGCCTCCCTGTACCAGAGCTGTTGAGCCCCTTTTCTGGGGCTTGTGATGTGTTTTCAGGCAGAGTGTGAGGGATGAGGATGAGCACAGGTTATATGGACAGCATGAGAACTGCACACGTGACCTCATGGGATGGAGGAATCCATGCACCAGGGCACTGAGACATCTCCAGGGCTTCCTCAGCCCCTTCTCCACATTTGGCCCTTGATCTCTTTGGTAGATTCACTCCACAGCCTTGATGAGGAGGGGCCCAATTAGCAGGAACAGCTTTACAGTGGAAACCGCTGGGCTGAGACTCTCAGCTCATTTCACATATCGCTGGTCTCTGCAAAGCCATCAGTGGGTAATGACTTTCTCTAAGCACTCCAGTGGGAGCCAGCAGCCCTGAGCCAGGGGCTGTGTGGCCTGTTACAGCCCCCTACACCTCCAGCCCCATCCCAAATAACACCCTCTGTGCCAGGACATTCCTGCTGGGAAGCAGGGAGGGTGCACAGCAGTTTCTCCTGGGGTTTCGCAGAGATCACCCTCACACGGAGGGCCCAGCGAGGAGCTGCTGCACTGATTTTCCAGTGTGCTGAGGGATAAAATCCATCTCTTCCTGGAGGTCATTTCAGCTGAGCACTCTTTGGGGTATATTTAATTTGAGCCACGATAATCAGGTGTACCCCAATCCTTGGCAGGCAGCAGCTCTTCCTCAGGGGAGTTTCTGCTGACAACAGTAAAAGGTGTGCAGGCATCACCCCGGGGCTGGCTGCCTCAGGCTGCTGTGCTCACCAGAGCTGGGGCTGGGAAGGGCAGCTCTGGTCAGTTTGGAGCAGAAAACATGGAAAAAGGCAGTGCCTGCAGTAACAGATCTGGCAGAAACATGGAGGTTTTGGGGTAGTACCTCAAACCTTCATTACCTGGCACGATGGGGACCAGACCACGCTCTGGGAGCCTCCAGTGCCGTGACAGCAGTGTCCCTGCTGCCACCTGTGGCAAGAGCCCTGCAGGGACTCCCTGGCTGTCACTTGCCAGGCTCGAGCCCCCTCCTGGGCTTGGGGTTTGGCATGAGCTGACCCTCTGGCAGAGCTCTGCACTGCTCCTCCACCACACATCCAGGGCTCCCAGAGCTCGGCGTCGCATCCCCTCGCTGCCGCTCTGCCCCCTCCTTCCTGTCACTCGGTGACATAATGGAATCAAATTAAAGCCCCATTTACCAGTTTTATTGCCTATTATTTATAATACTCCAGCTCCAAAGTGCTGTTTTATAGAGTGCTTAAGCTGCCATTGCTGGATAGAGTTTGCCATAAATGTCTCCACATGCACAGAACATAATGTCCTTGCGTCGTGCAGGAAAAGGGAAGAGATTATTCTCAATTATTTCATATAGTCTGTTTTATTGTCTTATTGTAATAAACTGTCATACCCTACAACACTTTAAAATCAATAGTTTGCATTAAAAGTAATGAAAAGTAGTTATTAATCCCGCTTAGTGCTTCCGCTCTTCCACTCACCGCGAGGCTCTGGAACAGGGAGCGGGTGATAATTATTCATTTCCGATCAATAGGAACATTTCCCAGTGCTCCTCTGTGTATCTCTGCTCTCACAGCCGTGCAAGGTAATGATAGTGGAGGGCAGGGGTGGAGGCTGGGGCTTGGCTGTGCCTCAGTTTCCCCCATCACCCGTGTCTGTGAGACAGAATGGTTTTGTTTGAGGATCCAGCTTGTGCTTAAATCAGAGCAAGGGGGTTGTTTAGTTTTGTTTTGTCTCCCTGAGAGCTACCAGATTTATGGCACATGAGGGATTTTTTCAAACACAAATCAGATCTATGGTATTGGCTCACAGCAGGTTTTTGCTCATCCCTGGGCTAACTCAGTTAACATCAGGCTCCTCTCCTTGACTGAGCTGTGCATCCCAGACATTTGACCAGCAGTGACTGAGTCATTGCCAGCATTTCTGGGACACCCAGCAATGCCATCTCACAGGCCCCAGTTTGGAGGGATGTGCCCCAAAATGGACTCCAGTGGCACTGGGTGGGTGGGGGTGCCCATTCATTTACTGAATGTGTTGTAAAGTCTGGCTGTGCCAGGCCATGGAAGGAACCTGTGCCAGGCCATGGAAGGAACCTGTGCCAGGGCTCTGCCTGAACTCTCACACATGATGCCAAAGACCTTGTAAAGATTTAGGAGGAGCCTGGACCTGCTCATCCCTGGAAACATGTGAAGTGCCAGCCAGAAGCAGACCCAGCTTCTCACCAGCACAGAGGATCATCCAAACACCACCAGCTGTTTCCAGATCTAGTCTTTAGGTAATCCCCAAACCTGGTAATCCCCAAAATCTTGAATTTATGCATAGCTCTGAAGCAGAGAATTCATCTTCTGCAGGAACTATCCACCAATCCAAATCCTCCATCCCTGATGCAGCCTGGACCTCCGTGCTCCTAAAACAACAGCCCTCTCCTGTTGCTCTGGGATGTGCAGCAGCCAGGGAAGGCAGAGTTGGGTAGAAGCACAGGATTTTGCTGGTACTTGTGGGCAAAACATGATGAACGCAGGAAAAAGTTGGACTGGATGATCCTCATGGGTCCCTTCCAACTCAGCACATTCTACGAAGTTGAGCTGAATTCCAGATTTCTTTGGGATCCTGCAGTGAGGTATGCAAATCTCATACTAGCTTGGGCCAGATGAACCAAATTTGACCTTATTCACCTCATTCCTCCTTGCTTTATGGTTCTCCATAGTATGTGAGACATGGGAGTTGCTCCCTGGGTGTTGTCCGGTGTTGCCAAAATGTGACGTGGAAGCCACAGTGCATATTGGCACTTTGGAAAAGCAAAGCGGCCCTTCCCTGTGGGCATGATTTTTATGTTAACAACTCACTGCAGACATGGCAGAATGCACCAAAATACAAATTATTTACATTTTTAAAAACGTGAGTTTTGTAAAACCTAGGTGATGGGGTTATGATACAGCCTGAGGTCTCTGACATTCCACATCTCCAAGGAGGCAGGAACAGTTATCCCTGTCCTTTGTATGGAAGTCCAGAGAGGAGAAATGCCTGATGAGGGATCAAAGCCAGGAGCACAAGCCTGGCCACCTTCCTCTGGGATAGTGTCCTGCTCCAGGCTGGGGCTCTGCTGGAACATGTGGCACAGCTGGGAACAGCTGCTGACCAGAGCTGAATTTCAGCTGGGGAAGGATGGAGAGAGCAAACAAAGGCTGAAGAGGCATGTTGAGCATCAGGACCATTCCTTTATATTTATTTTTTTTTAATCATATTTCCAATATACTTTTTTTTTCCAGTGGGAAGACCCAGCTGATTGCTTGGATTGACCCTGTCTCTGATTCAATATAGTTGTAATGAAAAGAATCCACTAGCACATTAATTGTCATGATAAACATCAAAATCACTGCTCCACCTGCACACACTCAGCTCTGTGGCAGGACTGTTGTATCAATATCAGAGCAGCATTTCTTCACCACTGCTGCCTGTGATAGCTGAGAAATAGAACAAAACAGTAGCAAAACACAGAAAGAGTTATCAGTGCCTGATCAGATCTCAAGAGATTTTATTTTTATTTTTAATAAAGTCTGTCTTCCCTCGTTTGTCAGAATCACTTGCCTTAAATGTTGTATGAGCAGAAGCAGGAATTACCTGTGTCTGCATTCACTCAGGGAAGAAGATATAACCAGGCACTTCCACTCCTACTCCAAAGATCTCAAAGCAGTTAAAAACATCCTTACTCCAGCCAAAAAGGCTCCATTTTTGGAGGTCTCAAAGCACAGACCAGCAAACCTGGAGAGCCACAGGTAGCAGGAGCGAGAGTCAGAGCAGGCCCTGGAGCTCAGCAGAGCTGAGTCCAACCTCCCCTACAGGAGCCTCCCTGGTGTGCCACGACCCAAGTGTGTTTGAAGGGAGAGGAGGGAGGGGTGGCAGGCACTGTCCTGGCAGCTGGGTGAGATGAGGGGGAAGGACGGGTCTCTTTTCCTACCTGGATTACAGGGCTTTAATCTGGCTTTGACATTATCTGAAATTAAAATCAAACCTGACACGCGGACAGTGGCAGAAATGAATTACACCTCTCCTACTGGTAGATAATCCCCTCCTAATTCCCCCCCTTTATTCAGATGGAAGATGGTTTAAGGAAAGAGGAGGCAAGAAATAGTTTCCCTCTCCCCCTCCGCAGACAGCGGCTCGTCCAAAGCCTCTCCCTGGCACAGCCCTCCCAGGATGCATCTGCCAAAACCACACCACACGGGATCACCCCGCAAATTTTCCCCCCCACCCCTCCACGGGCAGCACTCTCATCACCACCGTGCACCAAAACAGCTGAGCTCAAGACAAAAGCAGAGCAACCGAGGGGGCAGCTTGCAAAGGGGCAATGCCTTGGTGCAAAAGGGAACAAAGACACAAAACCCCTGAATCCTTGAACAGGGAATTGCAGAACGAGGACACAGATGTTACCACACAACAGCTCTGTGCCTTCTTACCTACCTTTCCTCACCCCTCAGCTGTAGATCTCTCTTGCACAGCAGCACCTCATAATTTTTTCATTTTCTGAACTCCTGTGGCTGTGCTGGCAGGGTGTTTCTCATTCTCTCATCCCTCCCTTCCTCATAATTTCTGAACCTGCATGCCAGTTTCAACCAATTTAAGAGCAGCTAATGCAAAGCTATCGTATTGCTGCAGGTTGCATAAGAAATAGGTGGCCAAGAGGAGGAAAGGGATAGGAGCATTATTAGACATCAGAGAGGCCACAATGGACAGCGCCACAGAAAACCTGCCTGCTCTGTCCTGCTGCCCGTGCAGGGAATGTCTCAGCACACCCCGTGGTGGGGATACTGTTACCCTTCGGCCCATCACTGCAGCTCCAGAAGGACATCGGGGGATGAGAGTGAGCAGAGATGACACTGATGAGCTCTTTTGCTCAATTAAACCCATCTCAGAGCAGTGTTGGCTGAAAGCAGGGGAAAGTCAGTGCTTTTAGTGGCTGTTCAGCACCTCTCCCTTTGTCAACAAGTCTGTGTCAAGGAAATACCCCTGGAACCCCTCCACCATAAATGACCATTTTGGCAGAGAAGATCTGATTAAGGGCAGCAAGATGTCCTTTGTGTGCCCAGAGCCAAATGCCAGCTCATGGTGAACACATTGAGTCAGTTTGGCTCAATGGGGTGAAGAGCAATTTTTAATGTGGTTCTTTGTGTGATGAAAGCCTCTGCACAGGAAGAAATCACTTACAGAGCCCTCCTTCCCAGCTGGATCCCCTCCTCCATCCACTCTTCCCTCTTCCCCAGCTCTAATGCAATCCCTGACCGTGAGTGAGTGTGGGTAAAATCAGCTAGGAATCTGCAGCACAATTCAATTTCAGAGCCATTCCAGCCAATAATAGCTCTAAACAAAATGTAATATGTAATTCGCATAGAAACATCACCTTAATTACATTTTTTGGAACAGTTTCTTCTCTCTTGGTCTCTCCACCCTCCAGCTCCAATAAGCATATCTAAAACTAGAGAAAGAAAGTCGTCCATCTCTTAAAACATCACAAGGGATGGGAGGGAAATTGCATGAAGAAGAGATTAAAATTGCAGGGAATTTTGCTCTTTTTGTGGAGCGGTGTTCTCATCGTCACCTTTGTGTGCTGGGTAATTGATTTTCCATGGAACTCTCAGGGGCTTTTTTTTTTTTCCCAATTTAGTTTTTGAATTTTAAATTAATTTCACACCAGTCAGCTGGACCTGCACATTGAAGTCTCCTGTGTTATCCTCAGAATAAGCATAGAAAAGAGACAGCAGGGCTGATTCCTAATCCACCTGTCCTACAGCTATGCCTGAATCCACTGTATGCTGTGTAAACACTGATGCTTATCCATTCTCAGGGATTTGACCCTAGAAGTGGTTAGGACATAATGCCCTACACAGCTCTTTGATGCGACCTTCTCATGGAAACACAGATCCTAAGGCCAAAGGGATAACATAGTTTGACCTGTGGTATAAGAGGCCATGGAGTTTTCCTGCATTTTTCCTTCAGTATAAACTTTGGGGAAAAAAAAAAATCCAGTCTTGATGGTCAGGAATGGAAAAATCAAGGATTGGAGAGCACTGAATCACCTGCACCGTGGAAAGGAGTCTAACTTTGCATCTAATCTAATGCAGCTTTGTCATGACAACTCTCTGAGCAGCACTCCTGTACCTGACTGGGGAGCACAGGCTCAGGGATGAAATCCAGGGATACCACTGCAGCTCTGGATGGAACACCAGTGCATTGCACTGCAGGGCTCCAGCATCTGAACTAAAAGATGCAGCTCCCTTAGCAAAATCTGCCACAGGTTCATCAGCAGCTCCGTGTGACCCAGACGGCACAGCGAGGGGGATGGATTACAAGTGCACCTTCTGTTGGAACAGCTGATCCATCCATGGCAGCAGGAAAACAGCTCCTCACACCTGTTGAGGGAGTGCTGGAAGGAGCAGTGTTTGACAGCAGCTGCTACACACGGGCTATTTTCATAACATGGACACAAGTCATAATCCTGACTGAGATTCCCAGCAAGAGGTTAACTGGGAGCCCAGAGCTAACAATGCACACAGCTGTGACTTACCAAGGAAGAGCTGAGCCAAAAGCAAGAAGCCATTAGAAGGTAATAGTGTGAAAACACTAATGGCCTACAGCCAGATTTGAATTAACAGTCCAGGAGAAGAGAAGCCTATCAACACTTCCTCTTTTTCCCTTTGGTTTCCTATAGGGCTGCAGTGCTGTCAGAAATGTGGGAGAAAAAGGTGGCTTATGCTGTCAAGGATTCTGTTCCCAGTGCTGCAGTGCAATAACCTGTGCTCAGAAGATCCTCTTCTTATTGGTCTTACAGGCTGGGAGGATAATGAAGAGAGGCACTGAACAGCAAACCTGGAAATTAAAGACCATTAGGGCTTCCCATATGAATTTACAGGTGACTTTAAAGTGTATCCCTTCTCCTTTCCAGCTCCCACACACCTTTCAGCAAACCTTTACCCTCTTTCCCTACACCCAATACTTTCTACCAAAGCACAGCCAGCACCCCCCACCCCCTTTCCAGATCCCCAACACCATCGGCCTGTACCTGCTGTCCCTTCACAGCCTGAGCCATGTGCTTTCCACAGCTGCTCTCAGCATCCCTGTTGCTCGGTCTCACAGGTGCCAGATAAATGCCAGGTGCTTTCCAGCTCAGCCTCCTCTGGATGTGACTCTCCAGGGCCACACACTGGCCTGATTCCCTTCCACAGATGGTTTCTCCCCCTGCTCTCCCTCCCTTCCCCACAATAAATATGAGGTCTCTCTGTGATTCCTCATTCTGGTGTGACCAACAGCACTGGGGTGAAACCACTTAGCACAGATGGCAAATTATCCTTTCCAGCTACTCCTGTGTGACGTAGACCTTCTCTAGCTTCATCATTTTTCAGCCCTGGCCTCCTCTTCCTCCATGCTGCCAGAGGACCTCAGTGCCTGGATGAAACTGAGTTCCAGTCCTACTGGTTCCCAGTAACTCCCAGTACGTCAGTGAAAGGACACATCCCACCACAAGCTCTCTTTTGGCAGGAGGAAAGGGAGTTTCCATCTTCTAGCCCAGGTTTTCACCTCTTAGTTTCTCTGTCTTTTCAGAAGTTCTTCAACTTTTTTCTTCGTTGAAGGGAGTTCATAGTGGTTGTCAGGGTGGACTACAGTCTTGTAAATACATGTGTGACATCTTACATCTCTTCTTTGAAAAATCCTTTTTTTTCCCATCAAAACAAGTCAGTAAAACACAGAAAACATCTTCCAGAGATGCCCTCAGGGCCCCTTTATTCTGCCTATTCTGAATGTTTCATCTCTTACTGATGCTTTGTCTGCCTTTCTCTGTTCTCCATCTACAATCAGTGGTTCCTCAGCTGTGGTCCCAGCAGAACAGCACTTTTTGAGAAGATACAATATGGCCTCAAGTGGTTTTACTTATAGTTAAAACAGTCTCCCTCCCTCCACTCCAGCACTGATCCTCTTGTCATCATTGTACTTGGACAAGGTGACAAGATCTCAGGCTGAAGAGGATTGGTGAGAGGACAGATTCTGTGCTTCATGAAAGGCTGAGAGATTTGGGATTGTTCAGCATCGAAAAGAGGAGTGTTTGGGGTGACCTAATTGTGGCCTTCCAGTACCTGGAGGGAGGCTACAGGAAACATGGAGAGAGACTATTTCCAAGGGCCTGCAGTGACAGGACAAGGGGGAATGGCTTCAAACTGACAGAGAGTAGGGTTAGATTGGATATTAGAAAAAAATCCTTCCCTGTGAGGGTGGTGAGGCCCTGGCACAGGTTGCCCAGAGAAGCTGTGGCTGCCCCATCCCTGGAAGT